>JAVQKG010212514.1:0-16295 GCA_036025885.1 Hypseleotris bucephala
GCAAACACGAAAACGGAGTTTTCCAAAATCTCCACTTTGGCCGGAGTTTTCATAATCAATCGTTTTGGGTGATGTAAAACTACGTTTTCGTGTGGATGAAAGGCCTAAACGTATAAAAATATATCCGTTTTTCGTGTGGACTAGGCCTTAGACTGAGATATTGTTCTTAGGACAACTCTTAATCACATCAGTTTCCTTGATATAATACTGAAAACTGATCAGAATGCTCTATCATCTAATTGTAGCCAATAGAAGATTGCTATAGATGCTTAAATGACCTTTTTTGTTGTCCAGTGACCCTATAGTACACCATATTGACTGTAGTGCACTCCAAGTTGCTCAAAGCGTTTTTAAATGCATATGCGCTCGTACAAATACAGTAGCTGCTGCCGTGGCATTTTGCTGTAAACTTGCTGATGTGCACACGCTCCTCAATGAAACACACAAGCGCACATGTAGTACGCACACTCTCACAAAGGCATACTCTTCCCACTCACACACACATCCTCCCTGGCTGTGCCTTTTTGAAGTATGGAGATAATTTATTCGTGTCATGATGCCTGATTTCCCATCTGCTACTGGGACCGTGAGCAGCTGGAGAGATGGAAAAGATGCAGAGAAGGAGGGTTGAGGCTAGAGCGGCAGCTGCACGGGCTCCCAACAGCTGGTAACCAGTTTCCTGTCACAGAAAGCTTCTACTTGAGAGCAATGAGCGGAGGAGAGGACGCCGGCGAGGTTTAGTGTGCACGCGAGCAAAGGAGGAGGAAAAATGAGGTGTCAGCCAGTTTGTTTACCAAGGTTAGCCTGCTGGAGGGCCAAGGAAACTGTATCAACGGGGAGTGTGCTGGATGGATGTGTCTCCTCTCTGCTCTGAGTCTGGCAGTACCCCCCTCAGTATGGTGCAAATATAGCATTATTGACTGACAGGCGGGCAGCCGAGCCCGTGGCACATTAGCAGACATGTTTCAAGGCACATTTGCTCCATATTAGAGAGGCCATATTTGATTTCCTTAGACGTTCTTCATTGGGGGTTATTCTCTAATAGGGCAAAGTGGGAAAACAGCAGTTTGAATTGATCACACCACTCCACACCCATTCTGCACCAAGCTGTCTGTTCATAAGATACAAAGAAAACCTTTACTTGTCCCCTTGTGTGATGTTTTTAGTTTATTTGTCCCAACTGGGGGAAATTGTGAGGGAGTAGTCTTTTTTTTGAGTAATCAAAATATGTAATCTGATATATCAATGATGTTATTTGTAAATCTATTAATTTGATGCATTTTTGCAAATTTTCTTTCACCATGTTTGGACTAGTCAACATAGCTCCACTGTAGTCCATTCATACACTGCTCACAAATTCAGTCTAAATTTGTATTATATTTAGCGGTAAAGCATCTTACTGTCTTGTGTGTTGCTTTTCCTGTCATAGATATTTTTAAGAGTTGCAGATCGACCCTAACTATCTCCCTCTTGCCTCTCGTCCGCAGCATTCCCCCACAGACCCGTCAGGAGAAGCCTCAGTGATGCTGCCTGACAGGTCGCCAGCCTGCACCGGTGCCTCTGGCCAGCCTATCAGCACAGAGCAGCCCAGCGACCAGGAGACCAAGCCAAAAAAGAAAAAGAAGAAGAAAGCTAAAGTATTAGAAGTAGAGGAAGAGGAGGATGTGAAGAACACAACAGTGGAAGGAAGAGAGGATGAGCTTAAGACTGAATTACCCACGACAGGAAGTGACACGGGTGAACCAGGAACTGTAGAGGGAAGTTCACCGCCCCAGGAGGAAAAGAAAAAGAGGAAAAAGAAACCAAAGGACAAGGCAGAGGGCAGCGAGGGCAAGGAGCCCAAGGCGCCCAAGACCCCGAAGACGCCCAAAGCGCCCAAAACGCCCAAGACCCCCAAAGAGCCCAAGGAGCCTAAGGAGCCTAAGGAGAAGAAAGTGAAGGTGGCTACGCCCAAGACCAAGACACCCAAGAAACCAAGGTAATAACAGCTCATATCTTTATCATATTACAAAAGGCTCATTGCACTACCTTGGCCTTTTAAAGCATGTCAAGGATGTCTTGTTCTAGCGATACACAATCATATTCTAAAAAGACTAAATGCTGAGTCTTATCACCCACTACAAAATCAGAATATCAACAGGCTCCTGAGCACTAAAGGACTTCATGGTGGCAAGGCATTGAATGATAGTTTGCTTTGTATGCTTTGTATGGATACTTGTTGACTTATATTCCTCAAGGCTTTAAATAATTTTGTAGTGTATGTAGTTCTACAGTTGTTACTGTTGCCTGTAGTGACTGACACTAGCTCTAGTGGCTCCTAAGTAGACAGCGTCATGTGACAAAGCAGGGGAAACGAGGGTCACATCCCCTGGGCACTGTCTCACCTGCCTTTGAACAAGTGTGGTCCAGTCCAGTGAAGGGTTACAGCTAGTTGAGAGAATTATGATAGTTGTTGGTTAAGTTAAAGGGATCATAATATGCCTTTTTCAAGCACCTTTAAATTAATTCTGTTTACCTGAATTAATTTAAAGATTTGTTTCTTTTGGGAGCTGTTGCCTTCCCACTGCTGATAAAGATTATATTAGGTGCATGTCCCAATTCGAACAATGGGAAGTAGTTGCAAGGTTGGATGTATTGATTGATTTTGATAAGAAAAACAAGATTATAACATGGTAGAACATTAAAAAAGCGAAGTTGTGGAACCTTTAAGCAAAAGTTATGAATGCACATCAACTATAGTACTTCACTGGCCCACTGCTTTTGTTTCCACCCTCAGAGCTATTTAAATGATAGGTTGCTTTAGGAGGTTTGCTACAGTCAAGTGGCTTTCTCGCTTTGTTTTTTTGTGTTTTGCCTGTAGACTGCTATCACTGTTGTGGCTCATTAAGTGCCTGCTAATTGTAATCATCTGTTTCTGATTAAGCCTACTAAAATAAAACTCGACAGCTGCACATTAGCCCTAGCACATCAGATGCAATGTAACAAATGCAAGACCCATATAATTACTTCCTAATTTTATAAAGCAGCAGCGATAGAGTGGCTGTTGTGGATTATTTTCTGCTATAGATAAGTACGTTTAGATTTTCCCCTCTGAGGCCAAACAGTAATGGCACTTCTCAGCCTTGAGCATCCTAAACTGTCTTTAGATCTGATTACTCACATTTTGAGGCTTAGTACTCTTGGAATGAGATTCATACAACAATGTGAAAGTACATTGTTTCTGGCTTATAATAAAGGCAAAGACTGGAAGCCATAGCTGTTCACTTGTTCTATCTTATGTGTGTAAACATTCTACCCTTTGCCACCAGATGCCACAAAAAATGCTAAAACTATACACAGCTTTAAAATATTTTGGAAAAATTGTTGAAGGTGCGGGTCTCAAAATTTCTTTGAATTGTCTGGCCAATAGTTCAGTCAACAGCAGAAGCATACCACCAATCCAACAACGTATTTAGATTTTTGAGTGTAGATCTGCAACACCATCTAGATCCAGGAAGAGACTAAATGGAATAGGATCCAGCACCAGTGTGACGCAAAGTAAATGTAAGGAACTTCTACTCCTAAATTTTAATATCACAGTTTCAATGTATTTGAAAGAATTCAGAAGCAAGTGAGTCCAAATTGAAGTATATTTTCTACGTAACAAAGACAAGAGAAAGCTGTTTTGATAGTAGTCTAGATTTTTAGGTTCTTTGTTTGCCTTAAAACTATTGTTTCAATGGGTTCATGTTTTATGTAGCAAAGCTGTATGAGGTGATTGATTTTTATGTAGTTCTAATGCATGAAATGCATCTAACGTCTGAATAAGCCTGAGTTATCACTGAGTGGGACATTCAGAGGTGCTTTCATTGTAAAGGCTGGAAACTTGATCGGGCTGTGGAATGTGTCGGGACGTCCCCTTGCTCCCTTCTCTCTCCCTCCTCGTCCTCCTCCCTTTCCTCCTCCTCCTCTTCTCCTGAGAAAGAGGGCGGTCCTGGGCAGCAGGCAGGGGTCAGGGCTGGGGGAGGTGTGTGCGCCGCCATGCTGCTCCACTGGCCACTTAGGAAAAAAACAATTTCTGTGGGCGGAGTTAAGTGGGGGTGAAGGGCCATTGCGTTGTATGTGCATGTATGTTTGAGGCTAGGGGGAGGGGTAGTAATCTTGTGGCAGAAAATGGCGTCTAATGATAATGAGGGCCATGCCGCTGCTGCTACTGACCACTCCACAGTCGCTAACTCTATTTGAGCCAAAGCGGGGGTGGGGTACTTCTGTGTGTGTTGGTAAACTAGCTGCTATTTGTTGTCAGGGTTTCCACCATCTTGAGTGGCGGGCCTAGAGCTTCCCCCAGGTTAATTTTGCATAATAATGGCTGCTGGTCATTCATTCTAAAATGGTGGACCACGCTACTGCAATCACACTGCTATATCTTCTCTTTATTCATGTTTCTAGTTGCCCTCCCTCTAATTCCATGTCTTCCTGCTTGAAGTGAAGTGTATCCTTTCATCTTCTCCTCCTCCCCACACCCCAGTCGCTCTGATTTAAAGCTTCAAGGCTGCGTTTGACTTCTTTGCATAGCCTTTAGTGTTGCGTGTCTTTTACTTACAGTAAGACTTTTTATACTAGTCTCAAAACCATGCAAGAAGAAGTCTAAATCCAGACTTTTTGCCACCAGCAGCCCAAGTTCTTTGCATTTTGGAGGGATTTGTGCCGGATTTCCTCTTGTGGGAGGAGAACCAGGCCTCCCAGCTTCAGTAGGCCCCAAAGCATAGTTTTCATGTGGCCCGTACTAAACTACAGTGTGTTTTACTGTGCTCTGTTTGCCTTTGTTTGAACAAATAAACCACAGCACTGCAGCTTCTGCCCCACTGGTTTGATCAGGAACTTTGTGGTTTGTCTGCCTTTTAATAAGAGTTTACAGTACAAGGTTTTAGATGAAATGTCCCAGTATTTAAGCTCATACAACCCAGAAACATTCAAAATCCAAGCAATTGTTTCTCCAACCTGGATATACACTCACTGGTCAATTCTTCAGGTGTTCCTGTGCTTAAGTGTTCCATGGTGTGGTTTTCTGTGCTTTTACTTCATCTTGAGCCAGCCTTCCCAATCTTATCTCCTATCAAAAAAAGCATTTTTGTCCACACAACTGCCGTTCACTGGATTTTCTCACTTTTTGGACCATTCTCTGTAAACCCAAGAGATTTTGACCTGTCTGAAATGCACAATTACACCAACCAGGTCATGCCATGTTTACTTCATTGGTACTAAACGAATGGCCAGTGTGGTAGATATGAAGTTATGATGATCTGCTAATCTGGAAAGATAATTAAATCCTGATACTCAGCTGTGTCATTTGTACCATTACAATAACATTGGATTGAATGTTCTTTGATTTGTAGTTAAAACGGTTTTCTAATGCAGTAGTCATCCGAGTAAGTCAACTAAAATTGTGTTAAAATCCAAGGTGTGATCTTGATCTTACTAAAATTGTAATAATATATTTTCACCATATTGCCCACCCCTGTCTTCAGCAGCAGTAGGCTCCTCCTCCAGCCCACAGGTGCGTGGTAGACGTTATATAGTCAGAGCCTGGTAGATGTCCAGTCAGCTCACCTCGCCTCGCTCCTTTGACCTTCCCTCTTCATCCTCTCTCTCTCCAGTCCACCTTTGTGTGAGGAAGTATATCTATAAATAGCCCTGTTCTCTTGTTGCCACACCCTTCCTTCATGATGTGTGCGTAAGGATGATTTGTTTGCTGTACACATAAAGAAAAGAAGTCAGACAGCTATGGCTTAGAGTGTGGTGCAAATGCAGTACTTTTTGAAGACAGTGGTTGTGTGTTGGGCTGTCAACATTTGACTATTGGAATATCAGAAAGTACTGGTTTAGTCTGAAGTAAATTGTGATACAGCCCTAGTTCTGACTTTTATTTCTTTATCGATCCATGCTTTATCTGAGGACTAAATACATTACTTTTTGAAGACAGTAGTTGTGTATAGAGCTGACAACATTTGATTTTTGCAGTATCAGAAAGTACTGGTTTTGTCTAAAGTAAATTGTGATACAGCTCCAGTTTTGTGTTTCATATTTCCTTATCAATATCATTTGTCCTTGCGTTATCTGTGGGCCAAATGCATTTCTTTTTAAAGACGATGGTTGCATGTCTGTGCAGTCTCTTGGTCAGTGTTGCTTGTGTGTATTTTGTGTATGGGGGTTCAGCAGGATGACTCATCATGGCAGCAGGTGTCCCATACACACCCCACCCTTCCCCTCTTTTTGTCTTCCTGTGCTGCACCCTCCCCTCGTCTACTTCCTGTATCCTCTTCATCACTGGTTCAGCCTGAAAAGAGCATCTTGGGCTTGACTCCCCGCTCCGAGACAGTGGTCCACAGCTGGCCCGCATGTGTGAGTGCCAGTGTGAAGTCCCAGGACCAAACTGTGGAGTGGATGAGAGGGAGAGGGAGAGGGGAGGGAGGAGCTATGAACACACCTGGTTATACCTTTATACAGGAGATACCAGTTAGTGTTGTGATAAATTATTGGTGGCACTCTTTGATTCATTTGTGTAGATTATGATTGCTTTATACAACTTGGTGACTTTTCTTTACACAACCTTATCTTAATCATTTTAGCTTACCAAGTGTTGCTTTTGCTCATGTTTTGGATGGTTTTTCTTTCAACTTGAGATTTGATTATGCTAAAATACACAGTGCCAACAAACTAAGTCTTCACTATGTGACTTGTATCATATTCAGCTGAACTGTGAAGATGCATGTTTTATGGTAAATCTAGCTAAAGAGACAAAGTGTTAGAAATCGCAGATGAAAGAGTGCAAAGAGTTGATGGTGCGACGGAAAAAAGAGGTGAGGCCATGAAGAAGCCAGGAGGAAGAGCGGAGAAGGCAGCCAAGTGTAGACGCGTGTGTCTGTGTGCATTTGTGTCTGTGTGGTTGTGTGTGTGCGTTTGTGTGCGTGTGTGTGGCCAGATGGCTCCAGCGTGTGGCGACCAGCCAGAGGAACAGGTGCAGGTCACATGACCAGCCGTTACCACGGAGATGGTGATTGCTCTTGGCGTGAGGATGAAAGGAGAAGGGCCCCAGGGACAGAGAGGGGGCGAGCGACGAGAGATGGAGAGAGAGAGGGAGCCACTGAGAGAGATGGAGGCACAACAGTCGAGCTCAGGCCGAGAGAGCTGCAAGGACATAAGACCAAAACACTCTGTGCATGTTTACTGTTAGTATGGGGACAACTTAACTACTTCAGGACCAGTGGAAATGTCATCTAACATTTGACTTTGTATGAAGAAAATTAGAGCAGTTGACTGATACAAAGTCACCTAAAGTTTTAAAATTTTAGGTTCAGCAACCAGTCTTCTCCACGTTGCACAAAACAGCTAAAATATGTACGTATATTATAGTAGACTTGGTATTCTAAATCTGGGTAACAGTAACACTAGATTGGCTATTTGTTTTGAAAAATTATTTTGGTTTATGGTTTTATGGTTTAAACTAATTGTTCTACATTTCACTCGTTTTTAGTAAGTTGTCAGTCAGTTGTTTGTACATCTATGGATGGGTACAAAAAGTGGCATCATTAAAGTATTATGTGGACAAAAAATAAACATGAACCGACCTATACTGTACTGCACTACTTGTTGCACCAAGTAACAATTTGAATGTACCAATGATTCCAAGGTCTCTACTTAATACCTGTAGTGACAAACAATGCAGAACTTCTATTTTCAACCAAAATAAAAAAATCCCCTGATGAAGCCTTCCAAACTACCACATTTGCTGTTTCAAGTCCATAACAGATTCAATATTTGAGTATTTTCTATCTGGGATCTCCTGCAGTTCCCTGCTCATTGAAGTATGTCTGTCTTCAGCAGCAGTAAGCGCTAGAGTGAGGATAGAGCTAGCGGACAGGGAGCAGACAGAGCCAGCTCCTCTTTCTATTTCCATGCCAGAGATTAGAGGAAGCCTAGGGGCCTCTCTTTGCCTGCCCCCCTCCTCCTCTGGGGCCTCTACTCTTTTTCAGTGTCTGTCTCTACGGCCCCCCCCTTGACGCTCTTCCTCTCTCTCTCTGCTTATATCACTCCATCTCCGTGCCTGCCCCGCCCCCTCGCTGCCTTTCATCATATTAACCCCCTGTGCGCCAGAGCCTCGGGCACACTAATGACTTCTAAATGGGTAAATCAAACATGGCGACCGCCCTGGGACAGACAGGCTCTTGTAGACACACATACAGGGGCGCTGATAGGGAAGGGGAGGGTTAGGTGTTTCTAGGGGGCTTTTCAAAAACTGACAAAAGCATTTCTAAATGATCTACAGGCAAATATAATTTTTGATTGTTGTAATGTAAAAAACAACAACTAACGAACACTGCCCTAAATCCAGAGTCTTGTAATGCATTGGAATAAAAGAATTTGCACTTGTAATGTTGTAAATGTCTTGCTTAGTTTGAGGTAAAGGGGGGCCTAAATATCATATCTTTCAGGGTGCCCCAAAATACCTGGTGGCACCCCTGCTCATTCATATACATATGGTCTCCAAAACTAAGAGGAAAGTTGTGTACTTTGCTAGCAATAATTATCTGGGATTTTAATCGGTGTGCTTTTGTATTTTATTTTCTAGCGGTAAGAAGGTGGAGACTGAAGCAGGAGCCAGCGTCACCAAGAAGGACTCGAAAAGAAAGAGAGAGCCATTGAGCTTTGAGGATGTGGAAGTCAAGTCCCCGCCCCCCTCACCTGTGGAGGAGGAGGATGATGATGGTGTGCAGGTAAAGCTTCAAAACATTTGGGCACTTTGAGACAAGAAAGAAATGCAGATTTTCCCAAAAAAATTAAAGGATGTTAATTTTTACATAGAGATGGAATTTTAATCTACTGTAATGTTGATGATTTGGAGAAGCAAGCAAAATTAAAACCGTAAGTGTAAGTTAAAGGAAATTGAAATGCTGGATAAAAAGGCTCCTATATTCCCACTTAGCCTAGTTTTAGTATCAAACGGTTACTTCAACTTCCAACTTTCGTGTCTACATTTTTCATTGCCAGTTTTGCCTACTTTTGCCATTTGTCCAATATACAGTCTGTCACTGCTTATCTTGCCTTTCTACCTCAAGTGAATGCTACTATCTCCAAGTATCCATATCATATTCAGAAATACATTTTGTCCCATCTGTAAAATGACATCTGTTGTTTGTGCTATAAACCACTGTGTTGACAAACCAAGCAAACAGGCTTTCTGCCAAATTTACTTTCTTCCATCAACAACTTTTTAGAATCTACAAATACCTTTTAATTTAGTTCAACTACTTTCTGAACTAGGCCACATTGTCTTTGACAGTGACGTGCACAGAGATTTTGAGGGGCAGGTGCTCAAACTCCAAAAAAAGGGCACTTGTCCTATATTGAAAAGGCGACTGCACACAAATTACCGAAAAATCAACACTTTGACTCGGGGGGCTCATCAGCTCATCCAAATGTCATTATGTTGTTGCAGGGGGGTCTGAGGGGCTTCCCTCAGGATTTTTTTTTTTTTACAAAATCGTTTATATTGTCTTTATTCTGGTGCATTTCAGATTGTGTTCATTTCAGCTTTCAAGGTACAGTAGGCTTCTTACTTCTCTCCAAGACTGAGAGAGACTGTAAGCTGCTTACTTATCTACATTATAACATAAACTATATAGGTTTAAGTTCCTCTAATCAATATCCATAAATATCTGATAATTTCTTGTGTCCGAATACTCGTTTTAGTGGGGCCCCAGACTAGTGTCTACTTCCCACTGATTTGATAGCACTGCCCTGCTCCTGCACACACAGTCTCTGAGGTTTCAATGTCTTTACACTGAGATTAATTATTAGTACACCATATTGATCATCACAATTATGATAAATAGGCATAAAGGGCATTTTACATGTACATAAAATAATCATGATTTTACCATCATGTGGGCCACAGTACAGAATATTATATCAGTAAAATAACCTAAACAAACCCAGGATTGGTTAAGTTTTTTTTTACTAAGGCACTATATAAAAGGCACTATACTACTATAGTGCCTTTTATAATCATTTTCATTCAAGTTCAACCATTTTTAAACAGACCATAGAAACACATAGACCTTAGGTATTAAATTATAATTTTTTCCATTTGGTCCAAATTCTCATTTTTAGTGGGGCCCCAGACTAGTGCCCATGCCCTCTGATTTCATAGCTTTGCCTCTGCTTCAGCCAAATAAGTTCGTCTTAGCTCATTCTGTGGAGAATGAAAGCTCAATAGACTGGCCTGTTTGGACAGTGGCACTAAGAATTAATAAAGAATAGTTTTGTCCGAACACCTAAACTAATGTTTTGTGCAGTTTTTATGAGAATCCAGTGTGAGAGAAAGGAGGAAAGGAGTGTGCGAGCGAGTCGGCACCTGCGTCTCCCACTCCAGATTGATTTTGATTTTGTCAAAGCGTTTTTGACAATTTCTCCGCAAATATCAGGGCAATTTTTCTCAAATAAAAAGCATTATGAACATCGAGAGCCACAGAAGTCCACTGAATCCTCACATCTTTTCTAACAGCTCCACAATATCTTGTTATTTACTGATTGCGTGGACCCTTTGATGCCTCCTCCCGCACTTGTGCCCTATACGCACAGTGTGTTATGCACGTATGAGCGGGTGCGCTAAGGCAAAAGCAGCAGAGACAGCTGAAATAAGGGACTGTGCTGCTGTATTAAAACAATTAGTGCCGTTTCTTTATGGGGAACGTTTAAAAGCAGAGAAAAAAAACGGTCATCAGAAGGGCACTTCAGTGGGCAGAGGGCAAAGGGGCAGGTGCTTGAGCACCACCTGGGCTCTATCTGTGCACGTCCCTGGTCTTTGATATGCTCAAATGTTATCAAAGTGGACTATAAACATACGGTCTTGTTTTATGTAAATAGAAACACACCTTACCAACAGAATTCTTTCTTCAAACTTCAGTCTTTCAGCTTTTTTTTCTTCTCTGCATTTGTCTTATTTGGTAACATTTTCAACTCGGCAAATTAGCCGATGTTTTCTTCAAAGTCAATATGGTTAACACAGTGGAGCATATGGAAGAGTATAATGAATATGAAGTCTGTTTCTGAAACATTTGCCTACTCCTTTATCCTCTCCTAAGTTTTTATACCTCACGCCAAACATTAAAACATATTATCTAGACAATAAACTGTTAGCCTTTCACTATTGTCTGTAAAATCTTGATGTTTTTGTGGTGACATTTTGTGCCTTTTTTCCAGAAACGTCGCTCCTGTCGTCAGGTGAAGAGGAAGCGATACACAGAGGATCTTGAGTTCAGGATTTCAGATGATGACGACAGTGGAGACGAGTCGCCTGCTCCAAAATCTCCATCATCCTCGTCCCAACAACAGGTACAGGATAAAGTCACACTATTATTGTCCTTAGGGTCGTTTTAATCAAAGTATAATAGACTGTCAATTAGGGCTGGGCGATAAAAGATCAAATTGTGATATGAAGCTATGTCTATCTGCTAAAGTTTGTTGAGTCATGATATGTGTTTGTGTTAATTAAAAAAGTAACTGTGATAAGAAAAAGTCTTATGGTGAATGTTCGAATGGATGTTTATAAATTTGTAGTTAAAATGTTTTATGAAGACACTGGTAGCAGTAGTCTTCTGTGGTAGGCTAAAAGTCAAAATTGACAAAAATTGTAATATTATAGTTTTACCATATTACCCACCCCTTCTATAGTTATATGAAATGTGTCCTTTGGCCCAGTGAAAGAAGGGCTTTGATTTTACAGTTTTTCCACATGTCAAAAAATGGGGCAGACTTCCTCACATCTGTCCAGGTCATATTTTAAAAATTGTCAGGAGTTTGGGTTACAATGTACCATATCCTGGAAGTGACAAAAAGAAATGCTGATCTGCAATGTTTTAACAAGTTAGCGTTCAGTGTTCCCTCATACCTTGATAAAATACCTCTTACTTTAAATAACTTCAATTCTGTGAAGACATGCCATAACGCTATATTTTGGTTGTAATTTACCATAATATGTTGAAGGTTTGTTTACATGACTCCTTAAACTTCCATCTTCAAAAGTTGTGTCAACATTGCTTTGGCATGTGTTCTTAAAGCTGTATCTTTTGTGCTTGTTTTCCAGGACTTGGAAGTAGAAGGGCCCGTTGTGGAGAAGATCATGAGCGTGCGCACCTCAAAGAAACAGGTGAGTTTTAACAATAAGACCGTAGCCTCAGCACGACAGGCCTAGTCATAGTTTACGTCACCTGATTAGCCGCTCCACAGCTGGCCCTAAGCAGATTATACAGTTCGCAGACCGCGCCGTGTATTCACTTGGTAAGAGGAGACAGGACTTCTTGTATTTCAGAGTGTGTGCCTCGAGCTCTGTTTGATTGACTGTGTGTGTGTTTCGTCTAGGCTTTGTTTTGTACGAGTTTGTTCTAAAGAAAGCTCATCCCGAAGCCAGCTCGCATGCACACACAGTCGCCAGCCAACTTTTCCTTTACTAGCCAGCTGCCAATGGCTCACCCCCGCACCTCTCTCAAGCCTCTCACAGCTCCATTCAAGAGTTGACCTCGGGCTTGGCATCCGGCCAAAACCACAACGTTAGCTACGCCAGACGCCAAGCTAGCGTTTCCTCAGGCTCTCTGTGTGTGTGATTGATGATTCATTGCATTACAGTAGTAGCAGCAGCAGCAGTGTGGTATGCAAGTGTTACAGTAGGAATGGTGAATGGAAGAGTGTGTGAAGCTTTCTAGTGGCGGTATGAACTATTGCATACATTAATTCACAATAAATACAAATGTGTTATCTGAAAAGCTGCCATATTTTTTGTTATAGATTTAGCTAATGTTAAATGAATTGCCTTAGAATAGATGTAATTGTTAAATACCTTTTTATACAAATATGTTACTTTATGTGGCCATATGTTTGCCCTAATGTACAGTATAACAAATTAGCGTATTGACTGAATGGTTGTTTGTCAGTGTCTTTAAGCGTTGGGCCTGCAGTTAACTAGCAATCATTCAGTGTACCCTGCTTTACACTAAAACCATTGTGATAGAGACCCTGTGATTGCGATCCTCAACAGAAAATGGTTGACAATGGATGAAATTCTAAATAAGATGGATATCAAATAATAATAATAAGGTTAAATAAAATATAAAGAAACAGTAGGATTCATGACTAATAACAACTAGAGTGGTTCACTTGTGATCAAATAACAAATGCATTTTAATACAAGCTTTGCACAAGGCCACAGAGATTGACATGTGAACACAAACAGTCAAATTGAGCGCTCAGTTGCAGTTGTCGGGGGCTGAATTGCCGGCTTTGTTGTGTATAATTCAACTACATCGAGTGTGTTGTAACAATGGACCACACTGCTCTTTCACCACTAAAAAGTGCTGCTGCTATATCTGCACCGATTAACTATATATGTTTCTGCTCTCAGCTTGAGTCCGGACAGGAAGTGGAGGTGGAGGAGTTCTACGTCAAGTTCAAGGGCTTGTGAGTAACACTTTTTTTTCTCTGGACTTTTTTCTACATTTCACAGTTTTCAGTCTCTTCTCGTAGCTCTATTTTCAGCTTACAGCAGTGTGGCCGCGAGTCCGTAAGTGTAAAAAAACGCTAGGAAGCCTTTTCACTGTACGACCACTAGAAGTTTATTTTGACTGCCAGTGTAGTATAAAATAACACAAAATAGACAGGATTGTTGTGTCTTTTGGATCATCTTCATAGCCACACCAGTCAAATGAGTCTGGGAGATAAAATGGCATTTGCAATTTAGACCAGACATGCAAAATATACATATTCCACTTAACCTAGAAATGTGTTGTATAGTAATTTAGTGTGTAATGCACATAAGTTTAAATGTAGTCAGTTGAGGGCAGGGGCTCACACTTTGGGATTGCAGGATCTAAAAAGTCATGAAGGTTGATTGATTTCTTTTTCTTTCATCTTATTGGCAGAATAAAATGTGTTTAATAACATAAAATGGGAAGACTAGAATAGATAAAATGGGCAAAAATGGGAATACAAATTGAGGTTATGAAAAACATACATGTTGCTTTAAATTACTCATAGTAAATTACAGTCAGAATGAATGGTTGTCTATGCAGGTCAAACCTGCAAATAACTTTGTCATTGTCTTGGGTGTACCCCATTTAAACCCATAGTTCCTTGCTTCTGTCTTGCATAATCCTAAAGAAAATTAGCAGAAGATGAGGTCCTTTTAAAAAGCTGGTCACAAAGTGATTTAGCAATAAGACTTTAATGTTGTAATCGCTTAAAATGCAGGCACAAGTTGATCTATTACAGTAACTAAATAGAGAAAGTGTGGTTTAAATGAATTGTATGTTGTTTGTGTCCTAGTTCATACCTTCACTGTCGCTGGGCTGACCTCGAAGAACTGGAGAAAGACAAGAGGATTCAGCAGAAGGTCAAGAGGTTTAGGGCCAAGCAGCAACTCAACAACTTCATCACAGAGGTAAGGCCTTCAATTACCCTCTCACCGGGAAGCTGACCTAGACGACACACAGGAAATGTGACTCAAAGATGCACCAGGATGCACCTCAATCATGTTTTTTCCAGTCTTGTTTTTGAGACTTAAAATGTTACAATATTCCCATAAAAGTCCTCTCGCAATGCTCAAAACAGTAAAAGGCCTTTAATTTCTCTTTTGTAGATGGATGATGAGCCTTTTAACCCGGACTATGTGGAAGTAGACCGTGTCTTGGATGTTTCGGAGAGCACAGACGAAAATGGAGAGGTGCTTTGAAGTACCACAGTCATCATTCATGGCTTTAAAGTCCTCTGTTATTCACTAGCCTCTAACCAAAACTGTCTTTGCCTTCTGTCTGTCTGTGTGTGTGTGCTCATGCAGTTGGTGACCTTGTATCTGGTGAAATGGTGCAGCTTGCCTTACGAAGACTCCACTTGGGAGCTAAAGGCGGACATCGACCAATCCAAAATAGAGGAATATGAAGGCATTGCAGCGCGCACACCCAACACTAAGAGAGTGGTGAGTCCCATGTGTGTGTCTGGGGGGGCTATCTGTCTTCGGGACACGTTGAGGAGGGCAGGAGGTGTGTGTTTGTGTGTCTTGGCCTGCTGCCTGCCTTTCCTCCTCCAGATTTACTGCTCCTTTAACTGCTCTCCACAGGGCCACGTTCTTGTGGTCGTTCAGTCTCTCTCACTCACACACACACGCCCTGCTCTTGTGGCTCGGGCCAAACCACTAACAGTGTGTTTAATGCTGAACAGAAGCAGCTGACTGGCTGTGGTCTTTGACTGCATCACTCTTCTCTCCCTCTGTGTCCATCTATTTAAGTACTGCCTACTGTTTCTCCTTAAGACGCGTGTTAGAAGTGCTCCTTCAAAGGCACAACTTGAGAGCCCTTTTCAAATTGTCACCAGTGAGGCCACTAGTCTCAGGCTGTGTATCGGCTCAAAAATCTATAGAAGTATTTTTGTAAACACAACCATTTTTCTCCAAATAAAAAAATGCCGGGACTTTCCGCAACATAACATTGTTTACAATACAAATATATCACAGTATCTTTGGTTCTAAATCTGTCTAGACCATTTATTTTATGATGGATCTTTACAAACTAGAGCACTAAGTGGTAATTCACTTGAATGCATGCTTACAAACTTGAGCATCTGTGTTATTCAAGCGGGGACCTCAGTGAAGATTCAAGATTGAAATGCAACCTTTTACTCATTGATCTGATGGTATAGCCAATTTTTAGCATTGACCAGCTATTTAAATGTTTTTGTGAAACTCCCCTTACAAATTCTGAGGTAAAGTGACATGTAGACAAATTCTAGATTGGGGTTGATTTAAATAATGGGTTACTTGTGAATTATGTCATTGTACCTCTCAGTCCAACCCTCTAAAATTTAAAAGGCAAGTTTCACCCCTCCTACCATTATCTAACTGCTCTTGTTTATATTTTTTTCCAGGATCGGCCCCATGCAGCCGACTGGAAAAAGCTGGATGCCTCCCGGGAATACAGGAACGGCAACGCACTCAGGGAATACCAGCTCGAAGGTCTCAACTGGCTAACCTTCAACTGGTACAACTCGTAAGTCACGCTCTGCTTTATTAAGTCTCAATGGGTCTCTAACCACCTCTGTCAGACAGCACTCATGATGGCATCCTTTTTAATAGACCTAAGTGGACACTAAAGTAGACATTAACTGCCCCTGCTGGATGTATGCATTAAGTTGGGCCAGTTGGGCCATCCAGACTTTGGAATAGGTTGATAACACTATTGGAAGCAGCAGTTTTTAGTTTTCAAGGTTCTGAA
>JAVQKG010212584.1:0-11597 GCA_036025885.1 Hypseleotris bucephala
CATGTTAGACACATCTGACATTGGTAATTTTTTTCAACAATAAGCTGCACTGCCCAGTCTCTCATTATGTGTCACCTAATGAGAATAATAATGGTCTGGGAAGTCTATATTTTTAGCTGTATACCACTAGCTTTGGCAGGTTTGGTATGTTACTGGCTAACCTCAGGCTTGGTTTGGACATTATATTAACAAATGAGGCTGGAGTCCGGAGAGTGGTTTTACATCTCTGTGGGTCTTTTAAGATTTTTTGGAAACCGTGTCAAATGTTTCGGAGCGAGTATTTGGGCACTGGTATGTAGGCCGCAGCTCATTGGCTATTGTGGTAGCAGACAGTCTCTTAGCGCTTCACACATCGGTGCATATTGAAAGCAGTTACTGAGCTCGCAGGCAGTGCAGCTCTGTGGTGACCTGGGGAGCAGATGGTGGGCTGAGACGAGGCTGGACGCCAGAGCCCGAGACGTTCTTTGTTGCATTTTATTTTTTAAACAGACCACCGCTGGCATATCTACAGCACACACATGCACGCACACACACAAAGCTCATGTATGAATGTCAAAAGCTAAAAGTGTCACAGAGAATCAAGGTTTTCCTCAAATACCATCGTCCATTTTGTAAAGGGAACATTTCATGCTTCAACCCTGACTTGCGTGAACCTAGATATTGTCTCTCTCTTGTTGTGAATGCTTTTAAAATGACAAGCCTGCAGAAATGGCCACCTTCCTTTTATCAAACATTAAATACATCAACGCTCTGCTACGTCTATACGTTCTCGCACTTCCCCATACGGCTCTGAATTATGAAGAAGCGAGTCTGTCCTATGTAAAAATTTCATCTCGACGAGCGGAGGAGTGGAAATGAGGAGAGTCTGGCTCCGGAGCGTGTCGAGCCAGAGGTCAACACAGACTCCAGCGCAACCCAGAAACAATAAGACCACACGCACACAGTCAGACGATGTGTGTGCTTGTAAATAGTTCAAAACACTAGAATCTGAATAACCCCCCAGTCATAAAAACAAACTTTGTGAATACTGGAAAAGATTTTGATGCTTTATTAAGGACCCACCTATGCTTTGAGTTCATCTGATCCGTCCGTGAAAACTTCTAATATGTTATGAATACTAATGGCTCGGTGGGCAGCGGTAGCTGCGTGTGATAAGTGATGAAACATCTTTGAATGTTGCTGCACTGTCCTTGGCTGACTGTGGCTTCATTATGGATAGATTCACTGTACTTTGAAAATTAGCAAAAACCTGGCAGGTATCAAGCGCCTCAAAAGGGACGTCTTTAGCGGCTCGCCTGTGTTCCCGGCACAGCCCTTGAACCGCCGCAGATTGAAGACGCATAAGAGGCTCAGATGACTAAAGTAAATTAAACTTAAAACACTTAAGATAGAAAATAGTGCTGAAGGAGCTGTCAGGAGTGGCCTTCTAGCCTGGTGACAGACTTGGTCAAAGACAAACACAGGTGATTTTTCTATAGATATGCTCTGATGAAAGCACTGGTAGGGGGTAAAGTAAGGCTTAGGACTAGCAGCCATGACAAGTGCGGAGATGAACAAGCGGCACAGATTAGCGGGAATAGTTAAGGAAATTAAAAGTTAGACTGCTCCTATTGAAATGAGAGAGAAAAGCTCCAAGAGAGGAGGCCACGGGGGCAAACCAAATATTCCTTGACTTAACGTCTAATTCTGAATATGAATATTAGCCAGTGAGGTTTTAAATGTAAATATGCCATTATGCTGTCATTACTGTGTTCACATCCAGAGGCCCACAGGTCAGACCAGCCACTGTTAATTTTGCCGGCAAAAGCTTTTTTTTCCCTCCACCAGCGCTCTTGAAATGTTAATAACTTTCTATTAGTTAATGTAGCGTGACTAAAATTCCGATTAGATATAATTCATTTTAATATGTGTGACTGGCTGGCCCGATCATTTTCCGGGCGGCGTTCTCTCAGTCCGCATTACACGATCCTAAATTGGACTCATTTACATTGGCTGGTTAAATCAAGGCCCTTCTCTTGCAATTTAGCTGTCATCAAATCAATTTTGTAATTTTCTTTGCTCTTTGAGGTACGACTGTTCCGAATTGAATAATACCAGCCATCACATTTAATTAGCCGTTATAGCACGTGTCAGAACCGTCCGAGGACGCGGCAACATCGGCAAATTCGTAGAGACACAATTTTATCAAACCGCATTAGGTACGAGATTGCGTCAGACAAGTATTATCCTCCCTCCATTTAGTTTCCACTAGCAAACTTCTGCTGCCTAATTATGGTCCATTTACTACCTTTTCTTATTCAACATCAGAGTTTGGACAGTGGGGTTGAGTTCTGACCTCTGCTTTACAACGGACTGCCATGACCTGAACTTCTTTTGAGGGCTTTGTCCAAAATCGCTTCACATTCCCCTATGCTTTAGAATCATGTGTTAGTCCCACAGTAAAAAACTTTTGAAACAACTTTTGCCCTATAATCATGTGTAGCCCCTGAGTCGTTAGTTTTTTTGCATACAGTGTGCACCTGTTTTAAAATATACAAAGTAATTATATGTGCACATTATTTTTTATCTTGACAGAACTTCCAAACTACAATTACAACAGATCTGTCTTTAGAGCGAGGGATAAGCCAAGCATCAGCCTGATTGTCAAAATTACAAAATTGAGAAACTTTTTTTTTTTATTCCAACATTCTCCAACTTACAGCATGGGAATTGTTGCTTGCTTGGTCAAGTGTAGCAGTATTATGTATTAAAGGTAGAGCATATTGTCTTTTTTAACCATTAGGTCTATAGATTTCACTGTATCTTGTGAGGGACAGTGAATGAGGAAGTGAAGTGAGTGATTTGGGACACTGAAGATGTTGATATGGTCCTTTAGTACCAGAGAGCCTGACCATGCCCCTCTGTGTGAGCATGGGGAGTTGGGTGGGCCCTCGGTGTGCAGCCCGGCCGGTGCAGTGGAGGAGCTCCCATGTGGCTTTGTTTCAATGGTGACTGAACCATAAGAACAGGGGACCAGAGGCTGTGCACCACGGGGGCTCTGGGACAGCACTGCCTTCCCTGGGACAACCCCCGGACCCTGGGTAAGTGGAGGAGTCGCTCCAGATCAGAGGACAGTCGGCTCTGGACGGGGGAACGGGGCGACAGGGGGGTAGGAAGGGTCGACTCTGCTGTAAGGACACGGCACACGGGGAATACCACACTGTAACTCAACAGATATTCTGCAGGCTTTTGTTTGATTTCAGAGACACAGTAATTATTGAATGTTAATGTGAATGAATTTAGGCTACTTTTCAAAAGTCATCTCTGTAGTTGACTACAGACATTGTTAGTCGACTAATATCACGGCCAGCAGAGCGATTAATTGACTAAGGCAGGAATGTGTAGGTAAGGGGCTGTAACACAAACAAGTGACGTAAACCCCACCCCAAAAAATCACCAAAAGGTGCTGCCATTATCTTTAATAAAATAAAAGTAACAAGTAATACATTCTATCAGCTTTTTTTATGCAGAGTGAATGCAACTAAAATAACAACTAAAATAAAAGTTGATTAAGACCTCTCTGAGCGATTAGACTGTAGCCTATAGCCAGAACAACAGCTAACATTTCACCACAGTCAGAGTGACAACACAAGATGAGTCTACAATTCCAAGTAATTATACCAATTTAAATCCGAACATTTGACTGCAATCAACGCCAATTAATTATTACAATACAAGACTACACAAACATTGTGTCTGCCATTACCACAGTATATATTATTGAGTTAGTTATTATAACAATTATCAGTAAATTAAACTAATCAGGATTCTGTTACGCATAAACAAATGTCTTGTAAACATCTCATTTATTTGGTCTAATTGGATTCAGTTGAAGTGTGGTCACAAACCGCTGTCTGAAGTACATGCAATCCATACTAAACAATACATACAACAATCACATTATCTTAAGTCTTGTTTTATGCAGGTCTTGTGGCTCTCCATCACATGTTGACACTATTCTAAGCAGCACCTGTTGAAGTGCTCGGGGGATTTGTTATCTAAATCTGCCTTCAGTCAGATACAAATCAAAGCCACAAATGTCAAAGAAGATAGCAACATAGCAGTAGAGTTAATCCACTTGCTCTTGTTGTATTAAGTTGTGTTCTTCCCTCTTGCTTACTGTGGAAGAAACTGGATGGGTTGTGGGTTCGACTCTTCTGTCCAGATGATTACAATCTCTCTGAGTGGAGTCTGCATGTTCTTCTCGTGTTACTGTGGGTTTTTCCTTCTCTCTTTCCTTCTCTTTCTCAGTCTTGCAAATGATTGGGTATTGTCCAGGCTGTACCCAGCTTCAGATTCAGTTTTGGGGTTAAGATTAATCCATGCATGACTCCTATCAAGAATAAAAAAAACAAGCTTGTATTGTACTATTTATGCTTTTAATACGTTATAGATTTACTTTGGATTTTGAAGAAAACATTTTTGTCCTGTCTTTTCAAACTACAGTATGCTTCCCAGCACAATACCACTTTGATTTCTTCTTTCTAACACAATGAACAAACTGCCTTTATATCATGAACACAGTCATCTGACAGAACTAAACTCCACATCCCTTCATCTTTTTTTGTGATATCTCTTTTTCCCCCTGTTTTCGGCGGTGCCAGGGAGCGGCTGATGTTTTAATCATGGCCGGGGGGCTCATTGTGATGTGTGGCCACCTCCGGGGTCCCTAATTGTCTCAGGCCAGGCTGGCTCTGCTGATCACCCTCTGTCTGGAATAGATAATGACTCATACACACACACACTTACACAGGCTATAGCTGTTTGTGCCAGGATTACAGAGGTTATGGGGACTTCCAGATAATATTTTATGGGTGCACTTATACATTATGGGGACTTAATGTGAAATTATGGTAATAAAGGTGAAGGGATGTCTTAAAATTAAGGTATAGGTGGTCAAGAGGTTAATCAGTGAAAAATAATGTAGTACAGTCCAACCCCTTAAGAGCAATAGAGGGATATTTAAGTACAGTTCATAGATTAAATTAAAAGAAATGTTATGCCAAATTCTAGCAAACCAAAACTGACTAAGAACTCATAAAATTGACCCCATAATGTGCAATCACTGTATGCCATAAATTGCAATGCGGCATATTTTTGCTGATCTTCACATCAATTTCTGTTTGTGATCTCTTTCTTTTTTCTCTTTTTCTTGCTTCTTGTTTTCTTCTTTGCAATTTTAATAAAGTTTTTTTTCACCTTCTAGTACCAACAAACAAAACTCCCAAACTTCTAAGTATAGGCTCCAGTCACCCATAACTTTCGGTGGCAATTAGCAGAAGATGTAATGATAAATTAAAAACAAACTTCACTGTGACAAAATTTACATAGGAAACTGACCAAGACAAAAACTTTAAATGAATGACATCTACCATATGCAACTTCTTAAAAAAGCTCTAGAAGCCAATTTGTCCGACTCCTCTGAGAAAATCCTGGTGATAGTGTGAAATCTTCGCGGCCCAACTTGAAAGGAAATTAATTTGAGCATGAGGTTAAATGGTTAAGACGCGCTGCAGCCATCATACACCATTAGGAAACGTTGCTTTATGAATGATACATTTTCTTCCCTTACCACAGATCCGCACCTTAATCTCCCTTTAAGCCTTGCTCTGCACCCCTGGTCTGCATGGACTGGCCCGCGGATGATGTGGACTTAGGCTATAGCGGCTCTATTGCTTGTGTTACTGATTGTACACCTGTGGGTAAGGCCTTTGGGTGCTGTGGACACACTTGTAAAGTCCTTGATGTTGAGCTAATACAAATGCTTGGCTAGTTTTTCTTTCATAAAATACAATAACATCTCGTCCATTCATCAAATTTGAAACTCTTTTTGTGATTTGGGTTCACACGACCCACAAAAAGGGCACAGAAAGAAAGGTCTTGTGCTTTACTGATAAGTGTCATTGAGTTGGCTTACAATAATTTGATGGCATGTAAAAGTTTTTCAATGGCAAGCACAAAAAAAAGGACCCAAGTCAAGATTTTGCATTTAATTCCTGCACGTTTTTTACAATTTAGAGTTAAATGGTATGCAAAAAACGACATAATTCATGGTAGCGTTGAAGTGTTGGAACCCTGAGCAATAATAAGAAGCAGCTACTCAAGTGTTGCGTACACTTAATAACAAAGCATGTCTCGGCTCCCCCTTCCCTCCATCCCGTGGCCTTATTAGCATACAATCTGAATGCTGAGAGCGCCAACAATGAGGAGGTCAGTGCCGCTGGATGGGGTCAATTCTGAGGACGGCTTGGCAACACGCTCTGTATGTGTCTTTGCATACTGTAGGAAATCTATTGGCGGTGCGGGGAAGTTAAGTGGCGCTGAATGCCAGTAGTAGACCTTCCAGACTGGCTTCTTGAAAATACAAAGCGTGGCCCCGCCAATTGCATTCTGTTCCATTTTACCTTTTGAAGAGGCAATCCAAGAGTTTAACCCCCAGAATATTATCTCGTTCCCTTCTCCCATGAGCAGAATGGCCGGCACTCATCACTCAAAAAAGAAAAAAATGAAAAAAATACAATTCAGTTCTGTCCGTCTGGTCCAGCCTGCGATAATCCCAATCCACTTTTAGCGTACTGATAAGACAACCTATTAAATGTAATTATAAAATGGGTGGTACAAATTGTTAGTGCTGTGGCTATCTTCAAAATGTCTTAATGTCTTGAAATAGCCCTGGTGATTTAAATCATTTTAGCATTTCCTTGCAATTAGCTTTCACATAATAACGCTGAAGCTAATTTCTGCAGCACGTTTGACATTATAAATGTAATTGGCTCCCATTCACATCCCCAGTGTGACACATCTATCAAGCCTCATGGGCGACATTTATGCGTGTTGTGTACACAGCTCAGCACACAAGTACACACACACTCTGCATGTGCTGGCCACTTTGTATAACCACATAAACAATCAGCTTTTCACCCAAATCTATCAGCCCACGTCGTTATAACGACCAGCCATTGATTGCGTTCCCTCCTTCAATTTAACGCTCTCAATAAAAATAAGAATCTACAATGTATTCTAATTACACTTCTTAGGTGACCTATGTAACGACTGTTTCCCAATGAAGGCTCATTAATTGGCCTGTCACAGTTCAGTTGGAGGCTATTGTGGCACTGTCCTTTTCATAGGCATGACCAGCATCGCTGAATGCTCATATATAAGAGCTCCAATAACAGTTAAAATGCTATTAGCGTGGATGAGGCACAGCCATACTGTGCTCTCTCTAATTTGAGGCCTGACTGCAGGGTCTCTGGGGAGAGCTATTCCCACTGGCTCCAGCATATGCCTCTGTGAGCACACATACATACACATACATGGACACACTCTAATGGCCACTAGAGCTCCTAATGCTGCAGTCATAACAATGTGTTCCTTAAGCATATATTCACATGCACACACACACCTAATATGTAAAATGTTTCTTTTTCACAGTAAATCGTCAACAGCATTGGTATATCATGTTAATATAGTCAAAGACTTGAGTGTATTCACATAGGCTTTTGTTGGAGCTATCTTGATAGCCATTAATAGTTCAGGGACACTATAGAAATTACCGTCTTCTCATGAGTAAATAAGTGATTTTCTACAACTGGATACTTCTTTCACAGATTTGATGTCTTCCACTGCTGTAGTTTTCTAAGGATGTGAATAGTTGATATAATAATGGCACAAATTTGAATACAAGGCAAGGTAAGCCTTTGATACGGGCTCAGGCTCCATGAAAAGCAATGGCGCTTGATGGATTATTTGGTAATTTCAGACCACTTTGTTGATAGAAGCTAGCCTTGCAAGAGATAACAAAGCAAAGCTTTTGGCATATGAAAATGATTCTGTTTAAGGGCAATCTGTGACCAAGTTTTCAAATGAAATGAATGAAAGAATAGAGGGTTCTTTCTCTTGGAGAGATGCCAGTTTTCAAGTAGCACTCCTGTCTTACCAAAGCTCAATTCTAAAAGAGTCTTTCATTGAAGTCAGTGAATGGCGTTAAAATGAGTGGACCAATCAAAGTAGACGAATAAGTTCACGAGAAAGAAAAGAATTTATGTAAAAAAAAATAATAAACTTTTAATGAGGACAGGGCTGTGATAACAAAGATTATAAAACTGTCCTGGTTACAGCCTCATCTGTCTGTGGAGCAAATGAAAGAGAACAAACTCATTATATTTAATGTGTATATGCTTGGTCTCATTTCTGTATTGTCTTTTAATAACACAGATTTAATGGAGTGATATTTAGAAAAAGGCTACTCCATACATACTTAATACCATTACTGACCAAATTAACCTCTAGTACGTCTTAATTACATTTAGTTCCGTGTGATTGATCATGCACTTCACAGGCTCCGGATATTACACACGCACTTGGGATGATTTTAGAGGAAGTTTGTTTTATTTTCATATATTCTTCATTCTCCAAACATTACCAAGACTTAACTTTTACCATGCTACTTTAAAAGATTATGAACAGGAACCCAGACTATCAGAGAGTTGAAACACATACATCAATTTCTGCCTGACACTATCCCCCTTTTGATTAAAATTCATTTGGTGACAAGCTCTCAACTGCCACTCATCCAGTCATCCGTCAGTGGGATTCCGTACTATACAATATTATTCAAAAGCATACTTGAATCCTAATGAGAATCCCATTGACAACTTATTGCTCCGGTGGCCGATGAACATCGATTGGAACGGGGTGCAGTTTGGAGTGGGGCCCCCCTCTGTCTAACCTGAGAAGCAGATTGTACAAGGGCCCAGATAGCTTTCACAACAGTCAAGCAAGTTCTCACAATATAAGACTTAAAATCAGTAGCCATTTTATCTGTTAAAAGTGCCTAGTATTGTTTATTTTTGTCAAACTTGTGAGTTAGATGGTTCTGCTGTTGAGGTGGTGATGAGGGAGAGTGAGATAGTTCTGCTGCTGAGGTGGTGATGAGGGAGAGTGAGATGGTTCTGCTGCTGAGGTGGTGATGGAGCAGAGTGAGATGGTTCTGCTGCTGAAGTGGTGATGAAGGAGAGTGAGATGGTTCTCCTGCTGAGGAGGGGATGGAGGAGAGTAAAATGGTTCTCCTGCTGAGGAGGTGATGGAGGAGAGTAAAATGGTTCTCCTGCTGAGGTGGTGATAGAGGAGAGGGAGATGGTTTTGCTCCTGAGGTGGTATAGAGGAGAGAGAGATGGTTCTGCTGCTGGTCTAGTTACCCCAGGCCACTTAAAATGTGAAATTAGCACCTTGTTACATGCATGTGTGTAGAAATACATTTTTAGCTTAATTTTTCTTCGCCTCTTTAAGCCCAGTAGGGAACCCAGATGTTTATGATTTCTTGGCAGTCTGTTTAAAGTTAGCATATGCTCGTTTTGCTATCAGAGCTGAAGCAATTGAACCTATCCAACTTTTGCAGAAAATATGTCCCAAATTTTCAACATCAAAACCATTTTTTAGTTTTTGCTTTTCGTGCTAATGGACATAATTAATTTTAAAATCATCTCTTAATGCATAGTTATTATTCTAAAGTATCCAGAACAGCTCCATCATGGCCTCACATCTTCCTCCCTAAGTGCTGTATTTGCTTGCAGCGTGTTTATCGGCGCCACAACAGGGTGTGTTCTCATACTTATGGCCTTTCTAAGTCCAAGGCTGGCACGCAATAACGAAGACAGCACTTTCAATAACCTTGACAGACAGATTAAAAAGAGGATTGAATAGCTACTCTTCCCCCATGAGCACTCCATCACGAGGCACGCTATCCTTCAACGCCGCGCCGGCTCCTCTTTTATCGTCGGCGCCTGTCAATCACTCGGTGGCGTGGCAAAATGGCCTCTGCTACTGGGCTACTGTGTTCGCGCTTATCCCTTTGGTTCGCAGGTTAGAGGAAGGTACGACTAAAGCAGGACAAGGCTTATCAATGAGTATGTTAGTCACTCCACTCGCCACACACAGGGGTAGAAAGTGAGAGGCTTTATGAACATGGGTGGTCACTGTCAGTCAATACCTACAGTCCCAACAGGCAGCTTTTATTTTACTGCTGTTTTTATTGCATGTGCATACGTTTTACTATTACTATATTTAGGCAAATAGTATGAAACTGTATTCAACTGTATTCAACCTCCGCACTATCGTTAATGGAAGTTTCCTCATTAGCTTTATTTGTCAAAACCATCTTGATTTGCAATATTTTGTGGCTTATTTCTCCATTGAAAATATATTATGGACTTGCTTCCAGTTGCCTCCATTCTGAAATTTAGAACACTGGTCTATAAGGTTAACATCACCAGTTCACTTTGATTTCATGACATTTTAGATGATGTAAATCTTTTCTAAATTTCACAAGTCACACTTTATTGGTTGGCTGGTTAGAAAACCTGTGGCTTGAAAGAGGTATGGTATGTTCACCCTGTAGTCACTGTGCACAGGGAGACAGTGGTGTGATTTCATGGGTGGCATTGTCAGTCTACAGAGTCCCTTTCTAAATGCCCCCCTGTACCATGTTGCTTTTGCACAGATCCCCTCTCTGTTTTCAGCACGCAGCCTTTCAGAGTTCACAGCCTGGCTCCGAGGCACACCGAGGAAAATCAAACTGCTCAAGGCGGCCTCAGATCACAGGTGAACCCACCCCAAAAAAACAAAAATGAATAAAAAGAAACAAAGCTCATGATGTGAATTTCTAAAAAGCAGGAACAGTCCACACACGCTTCTATGTAGAGTATGTTTTGTTTCAAGTGTAGATAATGACTATCTTTTTTCTACTGTAGATGTTACTGTAAATTCTTGGCGACTCCGAGGTTGGCAATTACTCGCACTACAGCGGCTTAATGGGAAAAAGATGAGGACGTAAAGTTGTGCAGAGGTTAGAGCATATCGTACACAGTCTGTATCAACAATAGTCTAAGTGATATATCAGCTAATTAATGCTTCCAACTGCTTCCTAATTGCCGTGACCTCTGACCCGCGGTTACCTCCTAGGAGCCAGACCTAGGCCCCAAGGGCATTGCACACACACAGGGACACGGACACAGCCGGCTCCCCCTGTGATCTCCGAATGTCAGGCTAAGGGCATGGAGAGGCCACAGCATCCACCAGGAGCTGATGAGCACCATGGACACACACAGTGGGCAGTTTAGCCGCCATAATCTCGGGGATTACAGGTCAAAGCCATTCCACACACACAAGGGAAAACATTTTCACTATAGAGTACACCCTTCACAGCAAAGAGTGAATGTATACGTTTAGTCCACTGGGAGATCTGTTGCACCAATGTGTCCTCACCTCGATCTCGGCCTTTTAATAAACTCTGCAAGAATTAATTTAGATGTTATAGCACTCTACATCTACATCTACGTCTGAGTTGTAGTTGTTGAAGAAAAGTGTGTATACAGTGTTGTGGATACTTGATTTCCCAACTCTGCCCAATGTGCTCCATATGTTTACTATTTTTTTATTCAAGCATTTGTGGCACTTTTCAATATGATTTAGTCTTCAAATGGATTGAACTTTTCTATGACATTCCTACAAACTTTTTTAAGTCTGCCTGTTCTGTCCTAAATTCCTAAGAGATAGAT
>JAVQKG010212696.1:0-15326 GCA_036025885.1 Hypseleotris bucephala
AATCCAAATCCATACGACTGAGGAAAATTGGGAAATTCCTTAAAAAAATGTATTTGTATAATGTTTCATTTTTTGCTGGGTCACTTGTTGAGCTTAAATAGACTAACTAGGTTAGGTGAAGACATGATCAAAAGCAACATGAGGATAGGATTTGGTTTGGTCTGTCCCATGTCGCTCAACTTAATGGCCTATGTTAGAGATGTCAGTCTAGGTGGTCTGCCTGCTATGGTGGTAGAATTTTTAGCATAAAGTTCAGTCTTTTTCTTTTGTTACATAGATCTTTCACATTGTATAGCCTACACTTTATGGAGTTTTGTATTGACAAGAAACCTAGGATTTTGCCTCATTTGCAACATTTTATGACTATGTGGGTGGTTAAGCTTTTTCATTCAGAGAAAATGGTTAAAACTAAAATTAAAAGATGTACATACTGTATATATATTTTTTATCTTAGCCATTGGGTGCTGTCACAATCAGCCCGCACTTTCCTTATTTATGATTCCATGTAATTAAAAAAACAGGACATTTTTTTTCCCTTGGGTATTTTGTAAACCATCAGCACAGAAATCTGACACCCGAGTCCTTGAACTTGTTTGTTGGTGTGATGAAGCGCTGTAGGCTAAACTGTACGGTGAACCCGCTCGTGCTCCCGTTGAGATGCTCTTTTCTTTTTCACATTAAGCCTTTAAGAACGTGAGTCAACGTGGTTTCTCTTCTCTCTCCGCTTTTGGCCCTAAAGAATCCGCCTTTCGCATCAATCACTTTTATCTAACTTCTCTGTGGTACTTTTCCCTCGTAATTTTTGGACGGAATATCCTACTTGGGAGAGCGCACAGTGTGGACACGGAGCAGCCACCCGTTCAGCGCGCACTATGCACCATTTTACACTGCAGTTTATTGTTTCCATTTTATAGCCATTTGAAATAGACTATCGATTTGACTTTTGCTATTTCAACTTTGGCTGCGGGATTGGATTTCTGTAACGAGCTTTTGGGCTGGCCGGGGCCGTCTCGCGTGCACACAGGGTCGGAGTGCGCCCCCGTGATTCAGCCGCAGTTTTTCCAGACTGTGCGCAGGTGGAGGCGAAGAGGAGAGAGGAGGAAGAGGCAGCCAGCCGCTCTGAGGACGGACGCGCGCACGGACCGGAGAGCTCGGTGCTCAATACGCGCAACAACGACTCCGCGTACGGACCAAACTGTCTTTCTTCTGTCCGGTTTTCCCTCTTTTAAACCAAGAAACTTTTACAAAAATGATGCTGGGCTGCGCAGTGGATTGGAGTGACCAGGCAGCACTTGAGAAATAGCTGAGATTCTTTGCATTCAAGCGCAATAGGAGCTTTTTTATTCCGTCTCATCTTCTCTATCACTGTCACATCTCGCAGGATTCATCTGTTTAAATCAGGCACCATGGACTTCCTCGGACTGTACTTCTTGCAGCTGGCTCTCATCGGTGAGTTCACGCACACTTTTGATTTTGACGCTTTTTGTCATGAACGCTGTGTTTGGTCTTGGTGAGTGCACTTAGAGCATGCTGGTTAAGTTGCAGTGATCTGACTCTGTTAATGATGCAGTAGATGTACGGGATATGGTAGACCGAACACACTGCTCCGCTGGTTACGGTGATAGTGAGAGCCTGCGGTCTGCGGGAGCTCGGAGCTCTGTACGGGACACGGCTGGTTCTAAACCAGTCCGCAGCACCCGGTCTAAACCTCCGCAGGTTTACCCCGGGCAAACAGGGCACGATAAAGTCTTTATGCATGTGTTTTCCGTAAGGGCAGCGTGTCTGTATGTGCGTGTGCACGTGAGTCTGTAAGCTGCGAGACTGTTGTGCACGCGCATAAATAGGTGCGTGCGTGCACAGCAGCGCACCTGCCTCATGCAGGTGATAGTCTCATGTGCAGATGTGCGCGAGCATAACGGTGCAGAGCAAGCGCTTGTGCACGTGCGTGTGAGCTGTGTGCCAGATGCGGTAAACAGACAGTACAGGTGTGCAGTGAACTCAGATTAGAAATATATAAACAGTGAAGGACTGCCTCAGATCCTGCTGATATTATTCCTTTGTCATCTCCTCTATAATGAGCCTCTGAAGCTCAGACCTAAATCTCACATTCATGTGACACTGTGTCTGCATGTTAAAACACAAGTATATCCCTACAGATATTTTACAAGTATCCAGTTGTATTTTGTATTTTTATTTCCTTTAAAATGTCTTAGCGTTGTTTCCTCTTCAGAACATGGACATGTTGAATGTGACATGTAAAAATCCAGTCATGACCAAACTCTTGAATGTTTAGTTAAACACAGTTAAAGCCACAGCTATTTCATCTCATTTGTGTGAGATGTCATTGTGGTCAGACTCTCTCAGCTCCCAACTGTGCTTCACAGCCTTTTCAAACAGCAGCATTGTGTGTGTTTTAGATACAGGAGGATGAACAGACGTGCAGGTGATCAGGTCTCTAATGATAATGACCAAATTTCAAACCCACAATCTTACCACTTTTGTGGATTTTCATTTGTTCACCAGTGCCCCCTCTCCTCCTCCCTCTGACCAAATTAATTAAAAATTGAGCAGGTACTTGAATGTTTTTTTTGCCTTCTCCTCCAACATAATGTACACATGATTTTCCATTCGGCAAGTCATTTCTAGTTCAAATCATTTTGTCGTCAACTTCAAAATCATGTGTTTTGTGAGAGATTTACTACAGCAGCATCCACACTGACACCATCTCAGACTGCATTTCTCCTCGGTGCTGCTGTGATTTTCAACATTTCGAAAAGAAAAAGAATAATTGGCCTGCTTATTTTTGCAGTTTTGGCTTTTTAGAGGCTGAAAAGAGTATTGATTTGACAAAAGGAAGTTGCAAGGCCTTTGAATTTGGATCAGATTAAGCAAGGACTTCTCTTGTTTTTTGTGACTTGGCAATATATGTGCTTTATGGGTTTTACAGTTGCAGATATGTGATGGTGAGTTGGTGAAAGAATATTTTTAGATGTTTACCCTGCAACTTGTTTTTGTTTGATTTGAGACAGAAAAGATGACTGTACATTGATAATTTAAAAAAAACATATTTAATGTTTTTTTAATTAGAACAAAGGAGTAAAGATTTGGCAAAAATTCTTCAATCCTTGGCCTGTCCAACTACAATCTCTCTGAGAGGGAGAAGAATTGGTCACTCTAAGTTGGCCATAGTGAATGAATGTGAGAGTGAATGGTTGTCAATCTCTATATGTCTCACTGTCAGCCCTGCAACTTGACTAACTGGTCATTGACCAGGGTCTATCCCGCTTAAGACCCATAGTTACTAGGATAGTTTCCAGACATCTGCATCCCTTAATGGAAAATTTGAAGATTAATAAATAATATGGCACAATACCACATTTCTGTAGTCTTTTTTTGAGGTGCAGTGGCAGAGTGGTTATCACCTCAGGTTTCTCCCTTCATCAAAGGCATGTACATGGAAGATTTGTTGCTGAAAGAATACTGGTGTGTCCTCTATGTCCCCCGCCTAATGCCCAAAGAAGCTGGAATCAACAGCCGCACTAACTATCCACAAAATATAGAAAAAGGATTAAAAGAAAAATCTTTGGAGAGAAACAAGAATGAGAAAGCTGACGCTACAGGGCTTTGAAAAGCGCTGGTCCAGCTGTCTATGTTTCTGACTTGAATTGTTTGATTCTGAACTAAAGAAAGTATTGATTTGGAAAAAAGAAGTTGCAGGGTTTTGAATTTTAACTGAACAAGGACCTGGCTTGACATTTCTTTGATTTTACATTTGAGAGTAGAGTTAGTTTAGCTTCCCAGAATGATTGCAGTTTTTTGACAGTGCATTTTTCAACCAGTGATTTTTGTAAGATGGACCATGTCTCACAACTGGGCAAAGATACCAAGCTCCTGGACCCCATAAGAGGTGGAAACAGTTTAAAGCATTGGAGAAAAATGTGGTATGTTTGGCTGTTACATCCAAGCACATAATCATTCTCAAACTTGTAGCAAAATATACAGTAGGTATAGACCAGGCATCCAAATTCTTTTCACTGAAGGCCACATTGTCAAAAGTTTCTGAGGTACGGTAACTGATTTCACTTCACCAAATGTCCCCATCTGTTTTCATCTGGAGTTTTTTTCACTTAGTGTCTTCTCAATATACTGTATATATTTTATTATGTAGAGTCACTTAGTGAAAAGACAATTTGGGCCAATTGACAGGTGACACAAAAATTGCTCTAAGGGCCGCATTTGGTCCTTGGGCCATAGTTTGGACACCCCTGATCTAGACATTGGAGCGGCCATTGTAAAATTACCCAGTTGATAAATATGTTTCTACAGGACAAACTAGTGACAAGTAAGTCATTTTCTTTTTCCAGATTTCTGAAATAGCAATTGTTTTTGTCAGTCTTGGATTTATAGGATGACCAGATTTCTAGACCCCCAAAAAATGGAACACATGCAATTCACAGTACGTATTGCTATACTAAGTTTGAGGTCTGAGCATACTGGCAAATACAATTGGCTCTTAATGGAATTATGTAATGGCTGTGATTGTAACGTGTTTTGTTTTGCTTTTGGTCAAAATAGGGAAAACTGGGACAAGATTTGTCAAAAACTGGGATAAATGAGTGTCCCTTCAGAAATTTGTTTGGGCATGGGACACTAACTCTCACCAGCTTTGAAATACCTGCCATTTCCTGTCATTTTTATGCCTAGCGATATCAACAAAAGCCACGTGATCACAAGACAGACAGTTGTGTGGTTGGAAATCTAAAGCTACATTTTTACAGTCTGGGTTTTGGCAGACACACTTGTCACAAAGCAATCAGGTGTCGCAGGTGCCAACTCCTGCAGTGCTGTTTATAAAAGCCACATTGCAAACAAAACATGGAAACTAGTATGTAGAATACGAAAGACATAATACACTACTGTGAAAATGTTCTGAGGCAATTGTTTAAAAATACACTGAAATGGCAACGCTTTTGAAATGATGACTTTATCCTTTAACAATTGAGCAGGAGAGAATTTAGTTCCAGAATTTTTTTTTTCTTTCCATAGTGACATTTTCCGTGGTTTCTTCCAGTTCGTAACCATCTTAACATGGTTTAGCTCAACAAACCTGATCTCAACATTACTGAGTTAGTCTTGTATTGGCACAGAAAGATGTGAGCAGCCAACAATCATTGGTGAAATGGTGGAAAGAACCTACCTGTCCTTTAAAAATGTAATAGACAAGTGGACTTTTGAAGGCAGTGTGATCACTTTACTCAAAAATGAATTTGAATTAAATATTCAGGAAAGGTCAGGAATGACACAAAAATAATGCTTAATTCAAACACCAGGGGTCTATTTCACCTACAGGGAAAATGAGCTGCCTTGGTGGAGGTCTGCGGTCTGTGGCGAGAAGTACACTAGATTGGATGTACAATGAATTTGTAGTTAAAATGGATTTATATAGCAGTAGTCTGTGTAAAAAAAAAAATCAGAGTCAACTAAAATTGTGATAAAATTGTGACCTTTGATTAATAAAAATCATGATATTATATCTTCACCATATCGCTCACCCCTAGACTGGACATCCATGTAGTAAAACCATTGCTACACCTTTTATTCCCGTGTTCTTGTTAGCTGTCACTGTGGTGGGTTTGACTGAAGGCTTCATGTACACATTGTGAATATGTGGGAAGGATATTCTCACCTTGTCAGTGCCTCAGCAAGTCCCACTAACACGAAAAGCCGCGCCATCTTGTCCATCCATCGGAGGACGCCGTGTGGGAGGGGGATCAAAGGAACCGCTTATGCCTGAAGGTTAGACATGCCAAGAGGAAGAAGTAGTCATTGATTTGAGTCCATGGGAGGCAGGACTAATGCTAAAAATGATGTTCGAAAATGAGGCTTAAGCTGATGTCAGGAAGACTCAAAGATTGGTTTTAGAGTGGAGGGACTTTGGTGTAATGCAGTAAAATGTTGGAGTCAATGTGAAGTTTTGAGATGTTAATTCAAAGATATGCACAGTCCTATTGCCCAAATGATAATAATAGTAATGCATCAATTTTATATAGAACTTTTCTGGCCACTCATAGAGGCTTTACAATTGCATTATTCATTCACTCCATACACTGGTGGTGCTAAAGCTAAACAACTTGTGTTGCCACAGCTGCTCTGGGGCACACTGCCCACCCAAACAATTTTAAAATTTCCTTCCTTCTTCAGTCTAATACTTGGGTTTAACTTCAGCAAGCTAGTTTTAAACATATGCTCATAACTAAACCACTTTTTTTTGATGATTTGCTACTTAACCCTACAAGCACATAAAGAGGCCTGACTAATAAAGTGGCCATTCAATGTGTCTTTGTCTTTATTAAACAAGCTTTAAAAACAACCTTCTTGTCTACCATTATATCATCTGCCCTACTGGCTTGTCTTCAGATGTATGATGATTAACTCATGTATGCCAGTTTAGCATGCTATTTTCTGAATCTTGTTAGCATACGGGGCTAAACTCCTTTATTTACTTGAATTGCAGATTAGCATATTCGCTGCTCAGTCTTGCGATGCTTCAGTGATCATCTGCCCTTGCCGCTGTAAACATTTTGCAATCATTACCGTAATTAGTTGACCAGGTTTATCTGCATATTGTTTGTCTTCAAGATGTAAGTAGTCAAGTAAATTCAAAACACACTATTATGTCATAGCCCACAGCATCCAGTACATTTCCCCATTTAAATACTCCTATGTTCAAATCAACTAATTGGCTACTAGGAAAAGAGATAATCTTCCATGTAAAATGGCTTTGAGATCTGTAAGCATGGTTTTCTCAGTGTGAGAGGTTCGCAAAATGTTGTCTTGCAGGTGTATTGAAATAAGGCGTGAACAAATTGTAGATGCATAAAACTTCAGGAGTCCTTGGAAATGCTAACTAGAGAAGCTATAGAATATATTAAACAGAGTGGGGGGTCTGCTTTTGTAATAGTGAGATGCTACGCTAAAAGGAAAGACAAAATAAGACAATATCATGGGTTGTGCTTTTAAATTATTGCCTGCTGGGAGTTTTTTCATAAGGAAGATTATTCATTTATTCTTGTGACCAGAAACAAGATCACAATTTTGTAATCTTGGAGCATGAGAGTGGTAAGTGCCTCTGAGCAAGAAGGTTGTTGGTGAAATTCTCAGGTGGGGCAAGTAGACTTTCTGCGTGGAATTTGTATGTTCTCGCCGTGTTACTGTGGATTCCTTACACTTTCCAAAGATGTGCATGTGTTGGTAGAATGTGTGACTCTAAATTGACCATAGTGATTGAATATGAGAGTGAATGGTAGTCTGTCAGCACCAACACTTAACTGGTCATTGTTCAGAGTATCCCACCTAAAACCCATAGTTGCTGGAATAGACTCAAGTAGGGGTGGGTGATGTGGTGGAAATATAATATGATTTTAATAAGATCAAGATAACTATTTCACTTTGTATTTTTGTCTTACACGGGAGACTACTGCTTCATAAAACCTTTCTAACTTCAAAGTCAATATACATCCAATCCCAGGCTCACCATAATAGCATGGGATAATATACGCACTAGGGCTGAAACAATTAATCGGATTAATCGGATTAATCGTGAATAATCTGAAATAATTGTCAAATAATTTAGTAATCGAATAATCGTTAACTGGAGTATACAGACTCTAAAACATGACATTTGCCGAGAGAACAACTCACACAGAACAGGAATTAGGGCAAAACTGTACAAAAAATACATAGCTAGTGCATTTAGGACGAAAAACCTTCTTTTTCTGTAAATATGCTCTGTCCAGAAGTCCTCTGGTGGCATAGTTTTACCTTTATCTGGTTAAAGTTATGGAAAAAATCGTATATTTACGCACTTTTCGCTATTAACCGATTCATCGATTAATCGTAAAAATATTTGACAGATTAATCGATTAGAAAAATAATCGTTAGCTGCAGCCCTAATACGCACCATAATATACGTAATACTATTTATCTTCACTTTTTATTAATATGAACACTGGCATTGTTACAGTAAAAATGAAGGGCAGAGGATGAATGAATGCACTGTTTCATGATTCAACAATCTGCTAATCTTCCCAAAATATTCCCAGATTAGCAGATAACTTATATTGTAACTTCATATCACAAATCAACCAAAATATCGCCTTTATTTCTACTGTTTGGACTACAACAGTCGTCAACATTTTCAACTTTTTTGGCAGTAAATAAGACTAGACGGGAACACACTTTTGGTTATCCTTAATGTGACTGTCTAAAAGCGCTGCAGTTAATAATATTCCTTCCCATTCTCCAGCCACTACAATGCCGCCCTCACCACATTCAAATGCTTCTGCCCTTTTGTCCTTCTTTGAAAACGTCAACTTTAAAAAGATAGCTTTATACATTTCAAACCAGACCAGTCTTTTATTCTGTGTTTTGAAGAGTTTAGAGCAAAGTTATTCCAAAAGTAATTATACAGATTTAATAATACAGCCTCATTGCCATTCAACACCAAGTAATCACCCACTCATTACCTTTCCAGACCAGACGAACACTCAAGAATCTAATGGGGACAATAAAATAGTTTGAAAAGTAAAACAAAATTTGACCATGAGCATAAATTTGAATCAGTTAAACTTTTTTCTGTTTTTAGCCTGCCTATATATACTTTTTCTTTGTTAATATGAGATTTAATTGTAAAAGTAATATGCCAAGTGGTATTTGACGCTGCACTGAATTTCCTAAGTGCCTCTTAGCAAGGAGGTTGTAGGGCCTATCCTCCAAGACAGCGAGTGGAGTCTGCACGTCCTCATTGTGTTACCATGTGTGTCTTGTGTGATGTGGTGTCTTAAAAATTGCCACTAATGATTGAATGGTTGTCTCTGTGTCAGCCCTATAACTAACTAGTTGGGGCGACAGGTTGCTGGTTCAAATCCCCACTAGAATGCATACTGTTGTTGTGTCCATTGGCAAGACACTTAGCCCATAGGTCCATAGCCTGAATGGGTTTCAGACAACATCAACTGACCTCGGATTTTCTTTGCCCCAACATACGTACATAGCAAAACATCTTCTTTATTATTTCCACTACAATTTTAGCAATCTTAGTCACGTGTCATTTATTTTCCTTCCACCAATTTTGCATGTCAACCACAAAATCTGCTAAAATAGTCCATGGGGTCTTGTTTTTAAAGTTGTAAATTAAACCATTTTCGCGGACACAAAACTCCAGGCACTGCCAAGGGACCTCTTCTCAACAGCCCCACAAAACCGCCCCAATTAAAATCACCACCATCCCATATTCACAACCCCCCTCCGTCTCATCACTATGCTATGTATGCTTGACACTATCATTTCCTCTTTGCATGTTTGCTAACCTTGGATAGTGACAGCTAATATTTATGGCTTTTTGCATGTTCAGGCCCACATTATGCATTTATTCTGACAAATCTGAAATCCACCCCCCCCCCTCTTCATCCATGTCCTCTGCTGGTACACATGTATAATTTATATTTACTGCACACTGCTCCCTTAGCTGGTACAGTCATCGCTGGCTTGATTTCTCCTAAAGGGAACATTGAGTATTGAGCAAGAGGCATAATATTGGGGACTTTTTAGGGGCAAATATATTTTAGGTGAATGGAAAAATATGTGACAGCTACAGACTGGATTTTGTTTCTTTAAGGTATAGGAGACGTCAGGAACAACATCTATAAGAAGCTTTTCATTGTATAGAAAATTGTTTTAGATACAAACTATATTTAACCTTGAATATACAGTATAAGGTACAGTTTTTCACCAGCATAGACACTTTTCTACTATTATTTCTGGTCAAATCTGGCACGTCAATTTATTAATACATGAATGTTTTAGCTAATGTTTGAGGTCTACTAAGCAGGTTGGTAGTAGGATCCCTTCTCCTTCTTGCTCATTGTGTCCTTGTGCAGAAAGCTTTACCCACCTTGGTTTAAGTGTCACTAGTGAATTACTGTGTGATTGTCAGTGTGTTGAGTAGTGGTCAGGCAGGCTGCAACTTGAAATATTTTGTTGCCACCTCTTTGTCAGTCTGCCCCAGGACAGATGTACTACTTGACTACTTGACTCTCCTTCCTTTCCTTCCTTTTCTTGTTTTACTGCAATTTTTACTGTCAATTTATTACTTTTAACAACTTTATTTATTAAAAAATAAATACAAATTAATAGGTGCTTCATAACTTCCACTTATTATTTCTGTCAAAATACTATTAAGAGCTCAAATTGCTATCTTTAAAAATAAATAGGTTTACATGCAAATTCGACAAATTAAAAGGTGTCTCATAATATAAACCTTCACTTATAATTAGTGTCAAATTATTAGTGTCCAAATACAAAGATACTTTGCCTTAAATGTACTTGGCTGTAGACACATGATAATAATCACTGGGTTGTTTATACTTAGACTTAGACTTAGACAACTTTATTAGTCCCACCAGGGGCAATTAATTTAAGCAGCACCATACACAAGACATAAAAACAACATACAGTTCAGTATGAAACACAAAAAGAAGAGCTCGGTGATCAATAAATATATAAAAACCTCATACCTCACACCTGTTGGACTAAAGTTTCTCACTCAGCTCCAGAAATGGCAGTCTCAAATCAGCACAAGACATCGAAGCTCTCTGACACTCAATCCATCTTGTGTGATAGATTTATTGATTTCATTCGTCACTTGACTCTCAGCGGAGATAATATTCTGGCAGAGGAGAAGAAGAAAGTTATTCCGGACAAAAAGTAGCTCTCAAAACTCCCATAATGACTCAACAACAAAATAGGTATTTGCTTTTGTCTTGATGTAACAGAGGTTAACAGGATTCTTGCAAAAATGGGTCTGAATCATGCTGCCAGGTGCTAATGTTTTATCCACAAAATGTTTCTTCATGAATTGTTGTTACTATGCAGATTTGAAGTTGGTGCAAATTACATGTTTTACTGGTCTATTAAAATTAAAAATCAGCATTTGTCAAAAAATTTGAAGTTGTCCATAATGGATAATTTAATATTTATAAATTATATTAGTATTAGCTTAAACGGCTGTTTAAAAACTGTCCCATTGTTGTTGTCTTAACTCTGATTTGCTACATTGGTTTCTTCAAGACTGCCACAGATTTTCCAAGTTCAATATGGACTTTTACCAGCAGAAGTCACACAAAAACAAAGCAGAAATGTTAATTAATTTTCAATAGTAAAATTAATGTACAATGACAAATTTAAAACTCTTCAATATGAATAGACAACAGACGCCTATAATACACTATAGTTTTTCATAGGCTTCAGTTTCTGTGATTTTCAACATAAATGGCCTACTTCTGCAATCTGATGCAATCATGTAACAATGCACCCGTCTGTTATTTCAGATAGTCACTTATGGAGTTACTATGCCAACGGTAGGTATCACTCACTAAAAGCAAATGAGCAGTGTCCCTGAGAAATCTTGATTTGAGCCATTTGAAACTATTAACTCAAAAGTGCATCTACGCTGGCTTTTAGCAGTGATCAATACTAGCGATGCAAAAAATAACAAAACTTCTACAACGAATATGGCATTGATGCTTATGACTACCAAACAGCTTTTCTATATCACTGAACCTTTTAATTTAATCGAATAGACTGCACTGAAAAAGTTAACTTACAAATTGTACAGTAATGGTTGACAAGCAAAAACTTTGAGTAGTCTAGACTAGAAATTATGTGCTTTTAACTTGACTATTTGACATTGATACAATTCAAGAAATCACTGATACCATTTGGGATGAGTAGGTTAAAGCAGATACAAGTATTTTTTGTGCCAATAAAAAAAAACGTTTTTGTACAGCTAACCTGGTGGTCTTAAGGGCAATTTTGAGTTTCTTGTTCAAGGTCATGTCAACAATATCCAAGCGAAAAGTGAATCGAAGAAACACCTTGCAAAGCCATATAATTATTTGAACATACCGGTGCCAATTGATATATACAGTACGGTAGACCTGCTTGTAAACACAAAAAGCAAGTCAGTCGATCAAATTGCATCAAGCCAATAATACACTTAAAACACATGGCTTGAAAAACATACAATTATAGTGACTGGCAATTCAGAGACTGGTTTGAGATGATAAAAAGGCAGCTTAGCAATATGGCAATAAAAAATGAATTGTGATATGAAGTTATGACGATGTGCAAATCTGGGAAGATTGTTGAATGTTTCAATTATGCTCTTCACTGCCATTTTTACTGTAACAATGCCAGTATTCATTATATTAATATGAAAAGACCTGTGTTGGAACATTTGATTGGATGTTCATTTAATTAAGTAGTGATGATCGTGATCTTAATAAAATGGATATTATATTGCTACCATATTATCCACCCCTAATCTTAGATGACCACTTGTTACATTCTTGCGACGATCTTTAAAAACACAAAAAGACAAAACATTAAAAGTTTTATTAGTTTGAAAATCTGACTATTGAGTAAAATGTAACGTTTCTTCCGAATTTATACCAAGACCCTATAGTTTGAACAAGTATTACTGCCAGATTAAAATGACGGCTCGATAAAATGTGCTGTATTAAAAAGTCCTTATTGTTCTCCGCTTGATAATGCTTAAGAATGAGACGTTGCCAAGTCCCTGATACTTACTTATGTATTGACAGACACACTTACTGGCTCTAAGTGCTGCAAAACACTCCACTGAGAACCTTGCTAGCATGTTACATTAACATTCCCCATTCACTACCCTTTTCACCACTAAAACTTTCTTTTCTTTCTGACAAAACGCACCCTTTTCGTACAATCAGCAAGTGCCATTTTACCATTTTGACACTTTTCATTACAAAGTTAAATGTCTGGGCTATGGAATGCAGTGGAGCTAAATGCCATATCCCTTTCACCGCACAGAGGGGCAGGCTAATTGTCTTGCTGGCATAATCAGGGCCCTCAACAAAAGCCAGTGCAAATGACTGGGTTTTAACATACTTGGCAAACTGTCAAGAAGATTTCAACTTCCCAAAAAAATGCAGTGCAGCTAACATGATGAATTCTGCCTCCATTTTGCTCTTTTCTTGGCCTGTAATTGCTCCCATCTGCTAGTTTCCATACAGCATCAGTCAGCCTGGCAAAGATAAAACCACAACATGCACTAAGAAGCCAAAGAACGACTAAATAGAAATGTCAACTAGTCACAGACACGAGGCATTGGCAAAAGCTATTATGTCATTCACGATTAATAACTCAGCTACTGTACTGTATGTCCCAAAATGTGGCCACTTCATTAGGTACAGATTGTACCTAATGAAGTTGCCCTGGTGTGGTCTTCTGCTGCTGTAGCACACCTGCTTCATGTTTTGTTATCTTTGAGCATTAAGAAACCAACTTAAAAGTATAGCCTGGTCCCTTCACTGGATATTTTCTCCTTTTCAAACTCTATGATTCAATGTAAAAATCTGCGCAGAACAAATCAGACCTTTTTCCGTTTGCCTAATTTGGACTTCCATTCTCAACACTTGAACTTATTTCAACTTCTTAGTCTGATGCTGGCAGATGACACAAGATGACATTTCTATTATAAGGGTCATAGATTCTAAAATTATTTCAAAACTTGCAGGTAATGTAACAGGAGATAATTATGAAGACAAATTGCGGCTATAGTCATCTATCTCTGCCAGCAGCATGTAGGTCAGGTCATATTATAAAATTCCACACACTTGGCTCTATATAACTTCTCAAGAACTCCCATCAAATCAGAGCAAGACAAGTCCCAAGTCCGGACCGGGAGCCAATTGGAGTTGACATCTCACAGACAGAGTTCTACTGCGGTGGAGGCCAGAGGAGGAGACTTGGGAACTAATTGGTTTCTAATCAGATATGCTGTTTCTGAGTGTGGAGATAGAGGAGAGAGAGGAAGTGTGAAGTAAGGACTTGGGAATCAGTCAATGGGAGGTAGCATTGGTGATGAGAATTATGAATCGTTTTTTTATACGTTGCTTGCTACTTTCATAGCAACTAAAGTTTTTTACAAGTAATTTGGTTATTTTTTGCTGGATAGGTAGGATAGGCTGGTAGGTTTAAATAATTGTGCTTCTCAGGTAATTGGAGCCTATCCCAGCAACTTGTGTGCATTAGGGGTAATACAGCATGCATTTATTTAGGATACTGTATATTTTGCTAACTCAATTCTGTATTCATCTTTGTTTTAAACTTATATTTTAGTTGTTTTTTGTTTCATTTGTGCATTTTGACTTTAAGTAGGCTAAACACTTGATTTCACCTTTCTACATACGAATGTATACCCCACCTTACCATTACTGTACATTGTATCCGTTGACTTTAGTAGTGACATAGGCATTCTCAGAAGGTCTTAATCTCACAATTTACTTTATAATAAATAAAGCAAAGTGCTAAAGAGATGACTGGCACATTCAAAAAGCTATAGCCATAATCCGCTCCCTTTAAATCCATTAATTTCTAATCAGCCATGCCGTTTTTGCCTTGGTCTTTTGAGATTGTTAGTAATAAGGACTTGTGAATCAGTTTGGGGTGCCAGGCTGTCACAGGACTTGCCAATGGGAGGTAGCGCTGTCGGTGGAGGATTCATGGATTCTGGGGAGAGAGATAGAGGAGTGAAGATTGGGCCAAATCACAGCGGGGCGTCCCCACAGCCTGTCCTGATATGAGCCAGATAACATTCATGAGGGCTAATAAAAGGGTTTGGTGGGCCTGTCTAACATCACATTTGAGAATCACCAAGTCACGTCATCATTGGGGGCAGATGGAGCGGGGCTCTTAAGGGGAAAAGAATGGGATGGAATTTGGAAAGTGTTCAAATTGATCAAGATGTTGGCAATGGTTTGTGAGCCCGGAATTTGTCATGATTCCCAATAAGTGGACAGGGGCCTAAAAGTGTGTTGTGTGACTCTGCCCATTAGCAAGGAGGTTGTGGGTTCAATCCTAAGAATGGGTCAAAATTTGACAAATTCTGAAAATATTGAAAAATTCTTACAAAGATCTTCAACAATTCGAAAACTTTTTATACACCAGTGATTACCAAGAGGTGGCGGGGGACCCAAAAGTGTGTTGTAACCATTAGCAAGGAGGTTGTAGGTTCAAAACAAAGAATGGGCCAAAAGTGTTTAGTCTCTGCTATTGATGGGAAACCTTGCATACGTTGGCGTAACAGGATAAAACTTGAAAACTTGTTTCACGTATACGTTAATTAAAATATTAAAATTACTAGTGGTTCCCAGAGGTCTTATTGTGCAAACTAATTTAATGTGATCCCTCTTTTGTAACTCCATAATGTTTTCTTAAGTGTAACCCAT
>JAVQKG010212756.1:0-19737 GCA_036025885.1 Hypseleotris bucephala
AACACTATCAAAAAACATAAATAACATTGAAAAAATTAGAGTGGTTCTACCATTGTTACATTTAAACATGCTTACAAAAATGATTATTATGATGATTACCAAAATACTCCTCAGACAAAATCATACATGAAAACAACAACAGCATTTGTCAATATCCCATCAGATAATCTGTAGACTTATTTCATTGGTACATCATGTGATTACATTTCCACCATCAGCCCAGCTGTGTCTGCCTACAGCTCCACCAATCCAGTTATATAGTCATTGATTTTTGTGTGTGTTTGAATACTATTAAACCACACTTCAAAGAGACCTTTCTAAGTTTCCCTTCCAGAAATCTCTGCTTGAAGTGCTCGGCCGTGTTTTGATGTGTTGACGCTTTAATGAAAAACGTCTCATTTTATATGCATAATTAATGTAACAGAAATGAAAGACAGGAAAAAGCTAAACTGCTTTAAATGTTCAAAGAAATACAAAGTGACTTTTGTTCGATGGCTCCAGATGTATTTGTCGATTTTCAAACTGTGTTGGGTTTTTTATGCGAGGGGAGGGTGTTGTTTGAAGTGGAGCTGTGAAAATGTGCTGTGTAACTATTTGAACGAGCCGCACACATCTTGATCTGGCCCACCAGGAGATTTAGACCACCTATCAGGGGCCAGATCTGTGCCTACCTTTTCTTTTGTGCTGCTCTGTTTTCTGTAGCCTGCAGTCGCTGGAGACGCTCTGCTCCAGTGAGCAAACAGATCAGGTTCACAATGAGGTGATTAGTGTTGTCAAAATGTCACATCTCCCGCTGATGTTTAAAGGTATGGGACAATAATCTTATGAATCAAAAGATGCAACCAGAGTAAATGTTTTCTTGTTTTCTTCCTTGCTGTCAATGGGAAATGTACTATACAGTTTCCTAAAACCCTATCAAACATGATTCTTGCTGAAATTGCAAAGAAGACCTTGCCCTGTGGTCACAATCCCAGCATGCACTGCAGGTAGGCACTTAGGCAGAGACACAAAGAGTCTTATTTTGTGGATTTAGACTTCATAAACATCATTATCATTTCTCCGACCTTGGGCGTCTGCTCTGTTCAGCGGTGACCCCAATTTTGTCGGGAGTCTTGAATGGCGCTACATGCGTGTACGGGCAATCGAGTCAACAAAAGGGACTTTTTAGTGAGATGAGTTTGTGTGTGTGTATAGTGGTTCACACCAGCATACATGCGCTGACTCAGTAATCTTTGTAGCCCCTTCCTGAAACTGTCAGCATCTTTCTCCCAAACAAAGTTTTCTGAGTGTGCCAGTGCCAGATTTAAACTGTGTAGAACATTAGTGTAACAGCCTACGCTCTAAGAATACAGATTTGTTCTTGAGCATGAGCCAAATGGCCTCTATATTTTATGAGCCTTCTCTCTACTAACATACCGTCTTGAGACTAATTATCATGGTCACACTCAAACACAAAGCTCGTTTATTATTGCATTGACATCACATTTTTTTTGGCTTGGCCTACATGGCGGGGACTTCACAGTACTAAAAAGCCTGTATCCTGTTTGTAGCTTGACAGAGCATGCTTGTAAAGGGGAATGCATTGTACTTGGAGTCAGGTGGAGGGGCTGTTTGTTCTTTAGATGTCACTCCTTTCTTTTCAAGTGGACTGTAGTTTTTCCCATCCCTGTATTCATGTCGAGATGCTACACTTCGTGTTAGCTGCTCACTTGGGAACAATGCTATATTCTTGGGAAGCACATTCCCACTGTGAATCCTGGCCTAGAAATGCCTCAATACTTTTATTATCATAATACTTTTCCCTAAGCTTATTGAATCTACCGATACAATAAGCTGGGGGAAATCTATTTATATTCGTACTGCAAGACTATTAATAAGAGTCTGAGTAAAGTTGGTCTAAAATGGGAATAATACATGAAGCGGAACTGAAGAAGCTTCTTGTAAATGCCTTTGAAATCATCATCAAAAATTAATGTTTGTTATGGAAGTAATGAAGCAAGCCATTAACAGGACCACTCATACAGTCTACTGAATATAATGTCACCAGGGCTTGACATAAACGTTTTTGCCTACTGGCCACCCAGGTCATTTACGTGTCCACTGTCCACTATTTAAATGCTGAAATTTAGTTTTATGTGTAGTGTATGATAAGACAATGAACTGTTATAATTTGACATTACAATTGATTTGTCAATAGCCGTTCATTTACCATTATCCAAAAGAAAACAAAATATTGACATTCTTTACGCCATGCTTTTATCTTGTAAATCGATTTGCTCTGTTAATATTATTCTTACACTAATTATTATTCTATTGATTTTAAATTACGGCGACATCAAGGCATAGCAGCAGACAGGCCTAAAGTCGTTAAAATAAGTGGACAATCAGACCAACTGGTTAGTTGGATTCAATGTTTAGAGCCAATATCCCTGTGATAGACCGGGCAAGAGGCCAGTTCAACCTAAGCACTCAGAGAAACAACACAGTAATTCACGGGTAACGGCTTCGATGTTGAACTAAATATACTTCTGAAAAGCTTTTATAGTCACCTTCTTTCATTAGTGCAGAAAAAAAAATCAATTTCCGTGATTTTCATTTGAAAGAATTGTGATATGACAAGGCTACAGCAAATGGCCTGAAACAAAGGTTTTTTTTAGTCCCTGCATATGTAATTATGACCTCATGACTTCATGACTAGGTTCAAAAAGGCTAAATTTAGATTTCTGTTCGTAGGACTCTAGTTGTCACCGGTCAATTTGACAGTTGAGATTTATTTTAATTATTGTTGCTATTCTATAAAACCGTCCCCTAATTTAATCTATTTTGTGGTTTACAAATTGAGTAAAAGGATCATAAGTTTGGTCACTATCGTATACACTTTTTCTATCTAAACTTTTTTTAATATTTTATCAATTGTGGCTAGTGGGGTTGCTTAAAGGTTAGTAACTTTTGAGAAACATTGCCTCAGTTTCCAATAAGCAAAAAGGTCCTGCATATCCAAATATTTTTTAACCTGCTGATTTGATGATATTTTCAGTTGTTTTGAGAAGTGCCATCTGGGACATAAATAGTTGTGTACTGTATCTTTAAAAAGTGTTGTGCCATCTCCCAAAACAAAATTACTGATGTTCTTCATGTTTTATTTATGATTTGTTTCACCATTGTGTCTTCTCCCACCCTCCTGTCTACCCTGACACCAGCCTCGGGGGTAGATTTGAGCTCTAAGGCCTTTAAGGAGCAAGTGGAGATGTGCAGCATAAGCAAACTCTTATAAGTCCTAGTGAGCTCCCTGGATACGTGCAACAGGTGACAGCCCTAATACAGCTCTGCAGAGACGGCGGGGCTCAGTAGGTTGAATATCATATTGTTACAGATGGCTGTGTCTCTAAACTCTCTCGCTCTAACACTTGTTATTTGCCAGTACAATCGTTATTCTATTAGCATCGTTATGTTTCAACTGGCCGAAAAGGGCAATCTTTTATGCATGTAACCTCCAATACAAATTATTTTTTTACATAGACCTCAGTTTTTCTGTGGCCCCCTCTGTTAAATCCATGACACATTATTTTACAGCCTGCAGGAAGAATGCGTCTCAATATAGCAGTGTGTGAACAGATTGTTCCTATGGCTGCTTGACATCTCTCCCCATCCTCCAGTGAATAAATCATAGGTGTATCCAAACATAGTAATTAGATGTTATCACATGCCTGATGACTGATGTGTTTGCATACTGCTGACGTTGGGCTGACTCCCACAAATTGGCTCATAGCTTTCATTGCTATTTATGTCTGAACGCTTTCCAAATTACATTTTTTTCGACAGTTGAAATGCTTCTCTGTAGCCCAATAATAATTTCCCCCTGCCAAACTCCACTGGCCTATTGCGCAGGAGTCCAAGTGTGACACGTCTTTTAGTGCACTCTCCTCTCTTTGAGTCAAGCCATTTTTGAACGTGTCAGGTTTTATATTTTTATTTGTTGTTGCCAAGAACCAAACACAACACCATCACTGTTCATGCTTTGGCACCCTTTTTTTTCTCTGCCAGCATCTACAATTATAGGCAGTGACAGCGCAGTATGGCAATTGTCAGTACGCACGAGAACAGATAACTCATCTAGCCCTGAGTACAAGCAACATTCCTTCTTCACATATGCATCTGCAGGTGGAGCATCTGGTGTATGCTAATGTGTAGGCTGTCCCTGTTTGAGTGTGGATTCTGGTGGGACACATCTCGGTAAAGAAATGCAGGGTTTCTGACAGTTATAGGCCTAAGCTCGACTTCTCTTCTGCCCCGTCACGCTCAGCCTGCTTCCACATGTTTGCCCTCTGCCGCCTGCTTGGTGCTTCAGCTGGCTGTTAGGTTCCCCAATGCTCCTCCTGTATCTGTGTATTTTTAGTAGGCTGTCACCATCTCCTTCGAACATGCAATTTAAACAGAATAAAGACACAGCTTGAGTTTATGAAACCATGTTATTATTGGAGCAAATGTGAATTTAGACAGCAAGGAGCCAACAAAAATCCTACAGTGTGCTAGCTAGTGATTTATAGATCACCGTTCATCAAAGAAAAGAATTAATTGAATACAAGCCAATTCCGAAGTCATCAGTGTTGCAGCCACCTTACAAATTCAAGCATCTCACACACCTAATCTTATATGTATCATCTGCTAAAACACAAAAGTCTCCTCTTTCACTGAAATGTCAGTTCAAAGCGTTTGAAAGAACAAAGTCCATTACCTGTAAATCCTCAACAATGCAAACATTGATTTCATTCTACATTTGTATTTATAAGTGGTTTAAAACACTTTGTGGTCCTCCCTGCAGTACCTTTGTGGACCCCAGACCTCACTTTGGAAATCCCTGCTAGAGAGGCACTGAACTCATAGTCCAAATTTAATAGAGCAATCCATTTGTTTATCTTTTCTTTATTGGATCTTGGGTGCCTGGAGCCTATAAAAGCAGCTATGGGCCTTATGTGGGGTATACCCTGACCGAAACATACACAGACAGACACACATTCATTATCACATTCATTTACTAGGGATCATTTTTAGACACTCGTTTCACACGTTTTTGGACAGTGGCAGAAAGTTCGAGTACTTGGAGGGAACTCATGGTAACACAGGGAAGACATGCAGACTCCACACAAGATTTAATAACTTTGAAAAGAAACCCTTGACGGTGTTGCTAGCGGTCAGCAGTTAGTCACTAATCACCTCAGTTAGTAGACCTAGACATGAGGTAATGTGGCAGTTAATTGGATCATCATTTATGTAACAAAATGATGTGTTTTGTGGTATGCAGGCTTCTCGACCTCTTCACTTCAACATATGCTCTTGTCAGGCACTGATCCCCCGGTCCACTATGCAGCTGTGACCTGCTTTGTTGACAACTGGCTTAAAAGCACTGGAAGGTGTTGTGGCGTGGCCTCGTAAGTGTGCATTGGTGTGACATGACATTGGGCGCTGGTAAAAGATGAGAGGGGGGAGCGCAGATGAAAAGGACGTGGCCCAAGGGCGTGAGAAAAGATGCTAGCTGCTTTATGTCTTGCGTGTGCATTAGACAGAGGCTCTACTTGATGAATGAGAGCTCCAGTGACACCACAGCATCATCAGCACATGGCGACCGTGGAGATGATAAAGGACGCCACACATTTCCATTCGGCTAAATTCTGTTTCTTTTACTGCTGCGTGCTTCAAGGTTAGCTCGTAATAAGTCATGCTCCATGTATTTGTGTCAGGGCTGCACAATTTTAAATGTGATTTGTGTTAACTGTTGAATATTGCAATAGCGATCTTTTGAATTTATGAACAGATGCAAGGCTCTGGACTTCCTCAAACGTTTTAAAGACTAAAACAGGTCTAGCAAGTGTGTAGTTTGAATCGTCATAACATTTTATTTTAGACTACAGAATATTTTACCAATATACATTTAATTAGAGGAAGGACATAGTAGGACATAAAAATTCTCAATATAGTTAGGATATAGATATTGAACAGCATGTATTTAATGCTGGCCTAATTTGTATGTTTTAAATGTTGACTGTGTTAGTGAGCATGTAGGTGCATGGCATGGTCCCAGTGGGGATTGTATTTCGGTCAGTCAGGCCTGACAGAGAACATCCCATAGCGCTCGTCACATCTATTATTGAGGGGATGGGGAAACTGATCGCCTCAAACATTGAATGTTACCCTAGCTTTTCCATTGCGACCACATCTGTGATTGAAATAGTACTGTCCTCCATTCGAACTGTCTTAGTGTTGGACTCACCCACTCTGTTTAAGTTTTCTTTCACAAGGCTACTTTCAGTTTTCACTCTAACTCAACTTTCACCTGGTCAGGTTCAGTTTTTTTTTAATTTTTTATCAAGGAAATAGTCAAAAAATATGGAACCTTCCAACTTGCAAACTTGTCTTGTAAAGTCCACCATGCACATTCAATATGTTACTTCTGAATTTTAAATATGTTTAAAGGAATATTTTGGTGGTGGATGTTGGTCATGAATCTGCGGTGGTTTAGGAGGACCTTGCAATGCATTTGTGCTGCTTTGAGGAGCACTAGAGAAACTTTCAGTTTGCTCTTTCCTCTGTAACCATGTAACTATTTTACAACGCTCACATTATTTTGAACACCACTGAAATCAATCCCCTATGTAAAACGATATTTAAGAATCTCTTTATATTAATAATGTTTGAGTTTGAGCCAAGCTTTACTTTTCTGGCAGGCTGCGGTGCTGTTGAAGTTGTTGTGTCATGGTGTGTCAACACAGCAGACTCCTCTTCTCCTGACTTCCTGGCCCCCTCCTTCACTCCACATCAGTTCGAAATCACTGCTCCAGCTCACCTTTGCTCACTCTCTGTGGGAACTCTTCAATCCAGAAAGTCAAGTGTTTTATCTTTGTTGTGTGACAATTTGCTCTGGCAAAGACCACGTGCTGCCAGCCAACATGGCTGTTTGTGCAAAGTGAGCTGCGGAGAGAAGAATAAAGCCTAATTTCAGCTCAGTTCATCACACCGAGATTGCCCCTGCATTTATTGATAATTTCTTTTTTCCGTTTAAAGAGACGCAGTTTAAAGCGTCAGTCGTGTAAACATGAGAGATGCAGCTGTTGCCGCAATTAACTTCTCACTTTCCCTAATGAAAGGATTAATCCGCCAGCAAATCTCTCGGCTTCCTTTCAGATGCCAGGCCTCCATTCAGCTCGCTGCCAGGGGAAGAAAGGCGGCCCGTGTCGAACAAAATGGGCCTATCTATAACAGGAGCCCAAGTTACATTTATCGCCTCTGCCTGGTGTCACATCGTCAGCCTCTCTTTGCTGGTGTGGAACAAGCCAGACCCTTAACCAACTGCTGTTTGATGATTTTCTGAGTACAGACTTCCAGTGGCTGTTTTCAAGGCCCCTCTACAATGCTCCCTTCTGTGTTCAAACCCTTTTCTGATAAAGACCTGCACTCAGTCATAAAAAAGTATCACCACGGCCTTGACAGGAGTCGTGAAAATGGACAAGTGGGACAGCTGTACTTTCTGGCGACAGTTAAAAAAGGCAACATGGATGGCTCTCTCATGTTAGAAAAAGACATGTCTCGCACGGTGCTGTGAATGACAGCTGAGCAGAGCTTAGGTTAAACCTTCGATTGCTCATATTGATCAGAGTTTTTTCTTTTACAACACAGGCAGGTTTGGAGATGCCCAGATAAATTAAACCTATGAGAAATGCCAATCATTTGCTCCTTTCCACGGCTCACCATCGACCAGGACAGAAATATGGGTTGTTATTGTCAACATTTGCTCAAGGGGTTAAGGTGTTTGCTTTAGTAATGAGCTATTTTCCTAATAGCATTCATCACACACCACATACTTAGTATGAGCAAGATTAAAAATCCAGTATCAAGCAGACATTAAAGTGAATACTGATGTTTCAAAAGTACTTAAAAGACTTTTGAAACATTATTTGCAACTTGTTTTGGTCAAAATAAATAACTTAATGTTACTTGAGTGGCTGTGCTTTGGTAAAAAATAGAATGGACCAAATACAAAGAAATACTTTTTCCAGTTTCACCAAATATGTTTTCCCCTTCAGTTTGATTTAAACGGATTTCTTAACCTCCAGGCCCAGAAGACTATTTGGCAGTACTTGAAGCTTTTTCAATAAAGTATAGTGCTTTTGAATAACTTGAGAATAAAACTGAATGAAGCATTAAACAAGGACAAACAAATCTTTATGTCCTATGGCAGAGCTATTTAGTTATTTGGTTTGTATTGTTTCTTGTCCCCAATCATTTATAGATTGTTTGGTGCACTATGGGAGATACTGTCCGCCATACAATGTAATGCTGTACTTTCTTTAATAACTAATTATTGAGCTGACATGCAATAGTCATAAATCCCAGATGACCTAACTTCAGACATATTTAAAAGTTTGAGAACCTTTAAAACAGGTCCCTAACCTTTATCCTTGTCTAGCCCTTTGTAGGCCCATTTATGCAGTTTGCACCAAATCCATATTCTTGGTTATTAGTGTATTGATTTTTTGTGCGAGCTAAAACAGCCACTATAGAACTAAGAGAGCGCTGTGTTTAGTGGCGCAATCCTTGTTTTAAATAACCAACTCTGCATCTGCTTACACTCATACACACACGGCCATTTAAATTCATTATTGTGTCTTGTTTGTTTAGCTATTTTCGGATCTGTAGCCTATTTTCCTCATTTCTGTCCAATTTGCATATATCATTGAAACCACATGCTTAGTGTCAGCGACGTAGGTATTCCAGGTTACTATTGCGAGAATGATTCTGTAGCACAAAAAGTTTTAATCTCCAATACACCCTTTTTATTGTAGTATTTGTATATGTCCTGCGGGTACGCTGTGGTGGAGCCAAAGTGATACTTGAAGGGGATTAGGAATACGCCTGTTCGCTGATAAACGACAATTGTCTTGATCCACGACTTCTGGACCTCTTTTATCTATGTCATTATTAGTGTCTGTATCGGTACCTATTTCCAGCACAATCCCTTTGTTATAATCTCAATTTAGAGCTGCCGCCGCTGCCCCCGCTGCCCCCTCCTCTTCTGACCACAGCGGTCGCCAACTCATTTAAAGCCTAAGATTATAGAACTGCCCTTCTTCGTATCTCAGCCTCCTCATCTCTCAACTCCGTGGCTTTTTCGACGCTAATCCCAGTATCTTATCTCTTCTTCAGCTTTGACTGTCTCCCAACTGTCCACCTAATTCCAAGCCCCCTCCCTCCATTCCTTCCCATCCTATCCTGACTTTGTCTTCTGTTTTTAGGTCTGTTTTGGTGTGGGTCCAGTACCCCTAGAATGTTCCCAAGTCCATGCTTACAGGGGCACAATGCAACCTTTCACTGTTTTGGTCATATTTTTTCCTCTATGAAGCTCCCCCTTCAAAATAGCTCTGTCCTCATAAACAGAAATGATGCAAAGAAAATAGACTTTATCTATGTATTTGAACTTACTAGATCTGCATTCGTTCTATTTCATAAGTTCTTTCAATTCTGTAAATTTCTGTTTCTGAGGAGACCTGTGACCTAATCCCAGACTTCCAGGGACAGAATGCCAACTAACAAAGATAGTTTGAGGGGGAAAAAAAGCTTGCTCCCCAACATGTTTAGCACTGCATTAACGCTAAAACACCATGACAAAAAGTTGCATAGATCCCTTTTAAGGCAGGGCTAAATCAGGTCTGAATTAGGACTAAACCCTATTATTATACACTGCATATGGTCAAAACTAAACCACCTCTTGGTCTAAATCGCACAGGCCAGCCCCACTCTAGTTTCCCATCTTTCACATTTTCCCTCCTCAGGCTGACTTTATTGCCCTGACAGGCAATCATCAGCGGACAAACAAAGTGTTATGGGTGCAAGCCTCCCACACATGCATAAAACTGTGTAGGCAGCGGCTAAGCACACACACAGACACACTCTCATTTCTCTTTCACAGATGAATGCATTTTTGCTTTCTGGCAGCTCTTCTCTTTCTGTCTGTTAGGTGGAAGAGGGTAAAAAGTGGACCAAAAATTACCAAAAAACTAAAAGAATGATAAACTAATAGAATATTGCATTGAAAATTGCATCTAGATTTGAGTGTTTTCCTATAAGTATTTGAATCTCTCATATCTCAACAGCACTGCTTAGACCCCACCACATAGGAACTAATGACTGTCTGATTAATTAATTAGCCTTACACTTGCTTAGCAGTCGGAGTCATAGATGTTTACTTTCTTACTGGAGCCACTGACCCATGCGCGCTCTCTGCATGCGGCCTTTCTTCTCTCTAGCTTTCATATCCAATCTGTCTTCTCAGCCATAGAAATAAAGCCAGATGATACAGTAGTCCTGGAGTGCTTTTGGCGCCGCTCACTGCATAGACTGTTTCTCTCATCTTCATCAAAACCGTTGTCTTAAATTGAAAAAAGATCAGAGCACTGCACCCTTTAGCACTTAAAAATTGTATGTCGGAAGTAAGTGAGTTTTGGAAAGAACATAAAAACCAGGCCAACAATGGCGCTGTAAAAAGGATTAACTTTATGAAGGTTTGGTCAAGAGGGTTAGACGGCCACACAGAGGAGTCAAATTGAGGTCATAGGAACAAACAGCTCTTTATGGTCATGATCCGCCAAAAGATCTCTTACACCAGCACCGCTCTGACTACTAAACACATTATAAAAATCTGTGAGGCCAGACCAAGGCAATCAGATACTGCAAAATACAGCTGCTCAGTCAGGTTATCTCCTAGTTTAGATGTTAATACTCTTACACTGTAATAAACCCACTAACGAAGAATTTACTCTTTTGTTGGGTTAGTATATCTGGGCTTAAATAAAAACAAAGTAGTAATCTGGACTCTACACTAAAATAAAATTTAAATGTTATTTATTTAGCCTTGACTGTTAATTTCTGACACTTCTAATCCTGCTTTAAACATGGCAACCCGGGCAGTGACTGACTTGTGTGAGCATTGATGTGCCTTTTTCAACTCGGAAACACATTCTCGTGAGTTTTCGACATCCACATGAACGAACCGTAATTAATAGTTTACCTTTAGTTATTGGCCTATGTCATCATGTTTGTATGTCATCATGTTTGTATACAAGACATTAGTTCAGTGGTTAAAATTACTATTTTATTTTAAATAACCTGATTTTGATGGTTGGTTGTATTTGACACAAAAGTCATAACCCAAAATGGCATCACATAGATTACAAATGTGTATCTTTCTCAAAGGACTTTTACGAACCGTACTTGGCCCATTTAATTCCATTTGGCTCTAAAGAAACCATAAAATTAAGCCCTATTCTTATCCAGCTCTTGTCTGAATAAGATTGATCTACTCAGTGATTGGTGATTATCTCGGCACTTAATACAACAAAGTCCTTTCTCTATAGTGCTCCAGTTGGCTGAGGAGTTAGAAGAAGTGTGAGATAAAAGTGAATTCGCCGTCTGTCTCCGCTGCAAGGTTAGCCACTAAGTTGGTGCCTGGGAAGACGAATAGAGCAAATGGATTTGAAGAGTCAAGAATGAGGAGTAAAAAGATGAAGTTGAGGGCAAGCGCTGTCCTAAATGAGAACAGTAACCTGTGGGGAGAGATAAGAGCTGCCAGATGGGTAGAGCGATAAATAGACAGATGGGTAGTTAGATAGATGGAGGGCCTGATTTACTGATATGGAGAGGTTCGCAGCGATGATGGGCAGATGGGGTGAAGAGATACAGTGCGAGACAGGCAAAAACTTTCTCCTTGAGCAAGTGTTTTAAGGTTGTCTTTGGAGTTAGTTTCAACAGTCACTCAGCAGCCTTGCTTCCTCTTCTAGTTAAGGCTTTTTTCCATCCCTTTCCTTCCTTTCTTCTCGCCATCTCAGCCACCACCACCGCACTCTCAGGGTATTTTAATAGAATTAGGCCGCTCTTGTTATCAGCTGAGCGGGTAGCCACAGAGTGAGGCGAGATTGAAACAGCGATTTCCAATTTGAGATTGTGTCACACACGTCTACCCGCGCCCAGATAGCATCGTGGATCAGCGCCACCATCTCTTTCTTCACTCACTCTCTTCTTGTGCCTTGGTCCCTTCATCCCTAGCTTGGTCGTTTAGCCCTGTGCACATGCAAGACTAAAACATCTCTATACGCATAAAGCCGGCCTCTCTGTCGCTTTGGATTCACTGGCTTACCCTCTGAGAGTTTAGCTCCTTGTCGCATTCACTTTCATCCACCAAGAACTCATCGCCCATTTTCCACTGTCCACATCACAACGCACCTCCACTTTGGCTTGTTCTCTGCTCTTTCACACTCCTGACTTTTGCATTTGCGACTTTTGCACCACACCTTCCAAAAGTTCCACCTCCCATTTGCTTTTCATCTTGTTCAGTGTCACCTCCCGTCTCCCCCATGAATATTTCTCCTCTGCCCGTTCTTCATCTCCGGCACTCTCCTCATCTTTTTTTTCTCCTCTTGCCTTGAGGCGCTGGATCTCTTTGGCTTGTCTTGTCAGGTCTCTGGATTTCTGTCTTAGACCTCAGTGAAATCGACTCCTCATACAGTACAGTCCACCTTGCTTGTGGCGTTTTTTTAGAGATGGATGCTCCTATATGTGCATGTGTGTGGCCAGAGGGGCTTTTCACCCTGCATCACAATGCCATAACTTTTGAAGAGCACAACTGGACTCCTTCACATAAATACATTAACGATTGACTGACACAATACAATGTGAAATTAGTGTGACATGATCATAATTATAGCTACATCTGCCACTGTCTTGTTGTTAGATTGTCTATACTCTGTTAGCAAGCTTTGAATCTTTAAATAATTGTTGGTTTGAATTTGGATTGACAAAAAATAATTATGTAGCACTGCGGGATACTATCTGCTCCAAACACAATGAAGAATGTTTGATGAAATTCATTTGATAATAGGGAGGCAGCCATATCTTTATCCTACAAGATCCCTATACAACAGGCATGGCATTAGGAGAGTTCTGCATGTTTTTGATTGCCTGACAACAAAATAATTTCCTAAACTGCACCTCTAGTGGCGTGTTCCCATCTGTAGCTGGTCATCATATCAAATTACATTTTGACCTGCGGTATTAGCCTAGCCATGATGTAAATGCCTGATTAATGTAAATATTGACTTTCCCTCATCAAGTAATACCTTATGGAAATGAATGCAGAATTTGGCTGGCAGCATTAAAGGTCTGACCCGCCGGCTGAGAGAAAGTACTTCTGCCAGTTTGTCCTCCACCTCCTGCTTGGCTGTTGATGTGTTGGCGTTGTAAATGTAAAGAGGCAAGAAACTACAGGACAGGTCTGAGGTTAGTCACAGTCAAGTGGTTGTGTACATTAAAGTATGTTAGAAATTAAGTACTGCACATCTACATATACTCAGCTTTTGAATAATTCAGATTTCCAACACAAGGTTTAATAGTTCAAAGGCATAGAGGGAAGCTAGGTTGTGGAACATACACCCACATATGTATATTGATGTTTATGCTAGGCTACATTTCTACATATATGCCTCCCCGTCAGCAGCCTCTCCTATAGATCCACTTGTAAATCACTTAAATCAGCAGTTATTCAGAAAGACTTTCAAACGCTGGCTGCTACACGCTCCTTCACAGATTTGTAGACTTCCTGCGAGCTACTTTGTGGCGGTGTGGAGTTATGGCATGTACTGATACACTGCAGCTGGTTCTCGTGATGGGAGAACAAGCACCACTTTGAGATGAACAAGTTTTTTTTTTTTTTTTTTACTTAATCGCTTCCGTATATTCACTCGCTGAACCCTTAAAGATTGCTCAAGGCATTTAATTTTCTTCGAGAAGAGTGAAGGGAAGGCCAGACGGAGTGCTGTGTGAAAGGAAAACAATTGCTTTATACTGTGGCTGTGCATATATAGTTTTATTCTAGCAATTAGCCTTTATGATTTTATTTTTTTGGGGGGATTATTGATACACCATATATTCTAGACAGTATATGTAAGACAATAAGTAGGCTTGAAAGATTAGCACATTTATAAATAGCACATAAGCTAGTTTGCATTTAGCGTATTTGTGTAACCTTGACTGAAATCCTCCTTCTGGTAAGCTGTAATTCTGATCAATGTGTAGCTTTATCTTTTATTGTGAATAGTTCTCACAGTAATAACTATCAATTAAATCAATCAAAATGAAACAAAGGAAAAGTTATGGAAATCACCCAACATTTTTAAGCGGATGTCCATAAATTAAATTATGTTTATCTTCACAGTGCAAAGTTGAAATAAATATACAAAACTGCATTACGACTGTTTCTTCTTAACAAAATAATCAATTTGCTTTAGTCTCACCAACAATTTATAGCCAATAACTTGATTCCCCAATATACCAAGTATTTGACACTATCCAAATAATGCATTATAACCTAATTACACCTATCACCATTCTGCTGAGATTTATGCCTGCGGTTTATTGGCGACTCACGATGGCAACACCAACACAAAGACAGCGATGGGATATCTAATGTGATGATTTACACACGTACACACTGTCATGGCCTGTAATATACTGGATAGAGCTGTTTAGCCATGAATGATGAGCTCCTGATGGCAGTGATTTGATTATGCTGGTCGTTTGTCCTGATATCTCACCCCCTTCCCCTGACGCAGTAGAGACAATCCATTTCCCTCTGAAAGTGACACTTTAAAAGGTTGATAACTCTTTGGCCGAGACTCAGAACCTCAGATCGATGGAGGTGAGAGAGAGAGCGGCGTCGTGCTATAAGTTCAACTCAACTTTTTTTGCCACCACATAATCTTTAAGTCCCCGCAGACAGGAAATGGGCAGCTGGTGATATTTTTGATCTTTCACTGCCGCTGGTCTGAGTGAGATTTATGGAGATGGTGCCGTGTCAGTGCAGTTTAAGCACCATCAAATCATACATTGTCATTTGTTTATTCATTTTAGGTCTGGTAGGTGTATGAAGCCTATCCCAGGAACTATGGGTCTTAGGTGGGATGCAATAGTTAATCTCAGGGCTGACACAGAGACATAAACAGACGGTACAGAAAGTATTCTCACATTAATCTTCTGGTAGTTTAGAGTCACCAATGTTCCTATCACATTCATGTCTTTACATGTTGGGAACAAGCAAAATGGAAAGTATTCATGGTAACACAAAGAAGACAAGCAGACTCAGAAAAATCTTTGTCATTTCAAAAATTCTGCTTCCATGCCCCTTTTAGCTAATTACAAAGAACACCAACATTGATGCTTTACAGCAAAAGTCTAAATTTCTTGTTTTTCTTTGTCGTTAAAAGTTCCTGTCCCCTTCTGCCCCCCTGCTGTTCCTTATTGCTCTAACATTTGTTGCCTGAAACATCATGTGCAATCAGACGGCTCATTCTGGCTCCTATAATTACTCTACCTCTCGTGTTCAGCTCAATGCTCCTGAACAAAGTTGCGGGTGAAAATAGAAGCCCGTTTTTATTTTGACAATAGATGCTGCCTAGGTGTGCCGCTGATTGCATAGGTGGTGCTTGAGGAGGAGGAAGACTGTGTGTGTCCCCAGCTCCTGTGGTTAGCAGTCATACGCCCTTCTGGCTTCAGCTCAGATCCCGCTGTGCACCCAAGGGAGAAACCTATGCCTTTTGCTGATTTGTTCCCTAAAGCGGGCTGGCCTTGGCCCCAGCGTGGAGCCAACATGGCCGTGAGGGAGCTGGTGGCGACGGTGGAGGCGAGATAGCTATCCAGGGGTAAAGCCCACCTCGAGGTCCTAAGAGTGGCATGGGAAAACGGGAACTTAAGCCACCCCAGAAGGTTGGGAAAAATGCCAGAAGTGACAGCCAACCTTGTTTCCATACACATCAGCTCTGTAAAACTCTAGGCCTTTGGGTTGGGACACATAAGTCGCCAAAGATTTTAGCTGAAATGAAATATCCAGTAAATAACAAAAAAAACCCAACTGTTTGTTGTTATTTCATGTAAAAGAAAACTACAAAAAAGCATCACACCGAAAGACCAAAGAAAGTGAACCTATCTAAAAATGACTCAATAACTGTGGTAAACTAGACCAAGAAGTTTAAATATGGGGCTCCTGATAAAATGTTTGAGATACAGTGCTCTAGTCCTGTCACATGATCAAACCTAGAATCAGCGACATGAAAAAGACAAAAGTACTATCCCCATTACCCCATTAGAGACTCAGTGTCACTTAGTCTGTGACTTTGTTCTCACGTTCGCATTTAGAGTATCACCCGCACACAAAAATGGCAGAGCTGGGATCAGTCTGTGTTGGAGTGTGAACAGTATAAATATTCATTAGTCCGTGTGCAAGAGTGTGGAAGAGCGGCAGCCAGGGATCTCAGAGGGGAAAGCGAAGACTTCCTTTTTATATCCCCCAGTGCTGTGAAAAGCTACGATTGTGTCAGAGCAGTTACTCCTCCGCAGCTGAACATGGCGTCCCTGTAGGTATAGGTTAAATCTATACAGACTTCAAACATGTATTGCATTTAAAAATCTATAACATTGTGGATCTATTACATTTTTCATACAGTGGACACCTTTACAACTAACAATGCATGAGCACCGTCAATGCTGTATTTCATAAAAAAATAAAACCTGCTCATGTTTTAGTATTCAAATGAACTGTCCTGTATTTATAGTTAACCTCAGCTCGCATGAGGCCACAACTGAGATGCATCTGCCACATAAAGCGCTTTTTGCCCAGTAAAAGTGCTCACATTGCAAACACTAAACTTTCCACAGAGGCCATGGCATTGATGTGAGGCTATGCTGACACATTTAAACTCAAAACTCTGGTGTAAGTACATAAAAGTAGAAAAGTTCTCTGCAAAAATGAGCAGCAGTTGCTTAGGTAGTCCACTAATGACAAGTTTCAGAGTTCTATCATTGCTTCAACTGAACTTGTATTGTGACCTTGGGCAAGACACTTACAGTAACTCACCTTCTCCATTTCCTCTGTGCATCAAAATGTGAGTGCTGCTGTGAGAGTGTGAATGGTTGATTTGAAAAAGTTTTGGCTGCCTATAAAGGTAGAAAAACACAATCAAGTACAACAAAAAGAAAGATAAAAAGTTTAAGTTAAGATATGTCACATACATAAAGTATCAACATGTGTCTTGTTATTTACAAATCTAATCAAACTACATAAATGTGTTAGGAATATCTATGGGTGTATACTCCATTGTCACCTAAATGGTAAATAAAACTGCCTGAGAAGCCACATTTTCATCAGAAGCACACAGACACCTGCCTGTGCTGGTGACCCCCTGTAGGCGCTGGATTGCTTCCCAGCACGTCGGAGCCGTGGGCCGCTCCTCCCTGCTCTGTGCTCTTCATATCGCTCCATCTCTTCCAGTCTTTATCACAAAAACACAGAACACCACATTTTAATCATGCCCCCGAATAGAGGAGCTTTTCCAATTAATGGAGCTGCCGTTGTGATGCTCAGTGCTTCGGGGAAACTGCAGTGCGCAAGTGGCCCAATGAGCCTGTGCCCGTGCTTGATGTATGACCACCTCACGAGTTTTGAATGTGAACAAGATGGTTTTTGAAATGGAGAAGGCCGTAGTGGATGAAAGCCTATTGGTAAGGTGGTGAGAGAATGACTAATGCCGCAGAAGCTGCTGAGTGGCCAACAGTGGATGTCTGTGCTTATAGTGGGCAGCTCTCAGCCTTGAATGTATGGAATAGTATGAATGCGAAGTAGGGCATTACAAAAATGGAGCGTGCACATTCAGCAAAAAGCTCCACTGGATGAATACTTAACAGCTGTCATCAGTCTGAATGGTGTCGCATAAAACCCCAATAAAGGACAATAATAAAGAGGTCATTTGGTCAGGCTGTCACAGTTAGCCTTTTCAGTCAGACTTTTTTCCAAGTGAAGGACTTTAAAGAGGGTTTTGAGTTTCTATGATTGGCATCATAAATAATAGAAGGAAGTTTGGCAATAAATGGAAGCACTGCACTGTTTCACTTGCCTGTGTATTGGCGCTTTATATGAGGATATATTTCCCACTGAGTATTTATAACTCTGGGTTTGTGCCAGCTTCCACAAGGGCCTATCAGTTTTCCAGAGAAACTCAAATGCACATAGTGTAGTGTGTATTTGTTTTAAAGGGTGAAGAGACGAGGGTGTAAATATATGTGTGCGCTTGTATAAAGAGGCTCATTCAATTTAATCCTCATATGTTTGTGAACACCCGCAGGAGCAGAACATTCAAATAGCTGCAGCTCTATCCTCAGCTTGACTTCTTGTGGCTCCACATATTAACAAGCTGTCCTATTCCATCAATCAGCTTGACACCAGCGTGAATGCAAAATGTTTATGAAACTTTGTTGCTGAGAGAAAATTATTGAGTAATTTGGTCTGTGCAAAGACACACTCTTTCGAACAAAATTATAAATGAAATGGCTTGTGTGCCGCGCTGACAGGAGAGGTTGAACGGGCGTATTAAGCAGAGGTAATTGAATGTAGATGTAACGGTGCACAGTTTAGCTCAGGGATTAACCCTCTGCACCTGTGCTCTCTGAACCAGACTGTTCTACAGTTACGAAGTTTGCTCAGGTCGTGAGGAGAGAAAGTTGTTGTCGTTGTGGAAATGTTTAGAGTCTGGGGCCTATGAGGCGGCCGTAGCTCAGCTCAGTTCATTGCTATTTATCAAGAGTGACGGGATGGGAGTGAAGTAGCGTAACACCTCTCGGAGTGAGCAATGGAGCTGTCTTATTGCCCACAGTTAGTAAGTCAAGAGGGTGCTTTGTAACTCTTTGCCACGATAGCCACAACCATTTTATGCTCTTTCAGATGACTAGATATATTTTACTATTTTACTATATTTGTAAGCGTCAGGCAGCACTCTCCACATTTAAGAGCAAACTGAATCTTGACTTACTAGTAAGGATGGCAAGAATTTTGGTCCAGTCAACTCAGTTTTTGAGCAATTTTACAAATATTTTTGGCATGATATTGAATTTGACCTAGGCAGAAGACACATCCTTCACAATCATTTTAGGATTGTGCAGTTTGCCTCCATAATGTGAGAACTGCAGACAAACCTGCTTTCATAACTCAGAATAAGTAGAGTTTTTGTCCCTTCTGCATATTTTGCTTACACTAAAGGTGCACTTTCGTGATGCTCTACATTATTAATGTAAGTTCTCACTCTCTTCAGAAAGCTTTGTCTTGTTGGCAGACAGAATTAGATCCAAGCATTTTTTAACAGATAATAAAATGTGGGTTTGAAATCTCACAAGCTTTTAACTAGTAGAAGAAGATTATAGTATATGGGTCAAAGTGAAAAGAAAGTTATGAGTGATATTCAGATTTAGTATCCCCAGAAATGTGCATGATACAAGGAGGGAACAAGTGAGAAGTATTGTAATTGCTCCAAAGGATATTATTGTCATGACCAGACCAGAAAATAATGACAAATAATATAAGAATACTGGATGTAGGGCTCTGAATTAAACAACTATGGATATCAGATGAAAAACGAAAGAAGAAAGAAGGAAAAAAACACAAAGTAAGATGTGAAGAATACTGAGATGTACAGTATACAATGTTTTCAGAATCACAAACTGTGCTAGTTTCCACCAATTACATTGATGTCAGTGTGTGTCCTTGATTTATCATGCAAACTGCCTCAAGGGGCCATCTCTCCCCTGGACCAGGCTCAGCAGCATCCCGCCAATTCACTTTTTCCACCACACGCACATCATACACACGCGCTC
>JAVQKG010212828.1:0-15454 GCA_036025885.1 Hypseleotris bucephala
ATCAGGCTATCAGAGACTCATATGTTGTCTTTCTGTGGTCTATTTTTCCTGCCACTCACTTGATGATGACTGAGTAAGAACTTTATTAACTATGCTTTGTCTCAATATTTTTTAAGTTAGGGAATAGAGTTCAAGCTCAAAAAGTCACAGAACAAGTTGGCAAGACATTCAAGATAAAACTTTGACCCTGGTGATAAACACTTCAGCAGCTGCATTCTCAAACTCTTTTGCGTCCATGTTACCTCCGGGCCCTCTGGTCTGTGCTCCGGCCATCGCCTGAGCCAGCTTATCAGGAGACAGCTTAGCACTGGCTTCTAAATAATGAATAGCTTTTACATTTGCATCTAGGCTGGTTTTAGTGTTTGCATTAGCACCACAGTTTGAATCACTGCCCTGTGATGTCTCCAGAGCTTCTTTAAGGGTTCCTATCACAGCCATGCACAGTGCCCGAGAGACCGGCCCCTCGTCTGGACAGCCCACCTCTGCATACAGCCTCTGTGCCTGCCGGATGTAGTCGGAGAAAATGGCACACGTGAGAACCCCATGTCGAAACACATCATAGGGTACTGCTTCATGGTCCTGGCATTGGAGGCGTTGGAGGAGAGGGGCAGAGGTGGATGCGGGCACCCCACCTTCACTGCACAGGCACTGGAGAGTCTGAGTGTACAGGCCCCCCCGAACACCCCCTCCACCTGTGGGCCCCCCGGAGCAGGAACTGTCTGCTCCTTCAGGAAGCTCAGATGGACAGGTATGGGGAGCTGTGTCATTGAGGAGATCATAAGCCACACGGACGTTGTTGCTGAAAGCGGATCTGTAAAGAGAATAACACAAATCACACTAAATCAGAGCAATTGTTTTGAAGACTTTTACAAAGTATTACAACAGAATATGGGCAGTGTGAGCTCTCCAAAGGCTGATGTATTAAAACAGGGACACAACCTGCTGTAATAGAACAAAAATATAGCTTATCAAAAAAAGTACAGGCTCAGATCTCAGCTTATGCTGATTTGAGACAAAGATCAGGCCATGGGGGTGCAATCTTCAAAGGTAACTTTTTCTTGTTTATATTTTGAACAATGTTTGTTTAATGTGCATAAATTATGCATTGTCTGTTTCTAGTGCTTTACTCTACAACCTACTGTCCCATTCTACAGGCTAATGGAAAATATACAACGCAACCTACCGAATTAAAGCTAACAATCTATGACACCTTATTTGTTTCACTGACATGCAGCATAGATCCTATCCTATGTGTGCAGTGCATCTAGTACCTGTGTGAGTGATGCGCCAGTCGCAAGTGCCACAGCGCGCGGTTGAGACGCTGCTGCTCGTGCGCGCGTCCTCCCACTGTCCCGTTGTTCATCTCGTCCCCATCACTGCACCCCGTCCCAGCTTCTGTCACTGACGCCAGGTTACAGAAGTGGTCCGCTAAAAAGCCGATGGGGTCGTCTGATCTGGCCTCCACCATCTTGAGGATCGCCCCCCGGAGCAGCTCTCCCACCCCCGCCTGCGCCAGGAACTCTCGGTCGCTGTCGCATTTGGTAGTTTTGTCCGGCATCACTGAAGGAAGAACAGCTGACCGGCGCTTCTCTTTATCCGCCATTTCTGTTGACGTGTGTCGCAGCAACGCAACGGAAGTGATTCATGCGCACGTTCACTGTTCACGTTTGGCTGCAGACCAGTAGCCTTATCTGTCAGCACAACTTAAGATATAATGGGTAACAAATAAATGTCTTTTTTCATAATTTATTTAATTTATACACACATTTTTTGGGGAAAAGTATGTCACATGGTCCCCCCCCAAATATATTTCTTCTAATAAAGGCCTTTGGATTTTTTTAATTCACTATGCCATTTGTCATAATATTTTAGAAAAGTAACATCCCTTACATATTCAAATAAAGGACAAAATGTTTTTGATATATATTTATTAAAATGTTCTAAATTCAAACCTCAAACAAACCATACAAAACACAATATTTTGTTGCATTGTGGTATGGTTTTAAGTTTTTCTAAGGTTTAGGAATATTGGATAGCAGCATCACCATTTATCTCCATTGACCAACGTCTTGCCCTTCTTTTGTGTGAGAAAATCTCGCTGAAGCTTGTACTCCAGTAGCATATGGTTCTGAGGTGGAAGTCCAAGGCATGCTCTAAAAAGTGAAAAGTGAGAATCAAAATTTATGTACTTTTTTTTACACCGTTTCTTAGCTTAAAAATTATTATCACCCAACTCAGACCTCAGAATGTTTTCGATGCATGCCCTCTGTCGGAAGAATGCGTTGACCACTGGAGACCCTGGTGGAACAAGAGGAGCTTTGCAGAGAAATGAGAGAAGAGCTAAGACACTGTGGAAAGACTGGAAGTCCTTCTCCCCCTGCACACGCACAGACACTCGCTGGCACAGCTCTGTTAAAATCACCAGGTCCAGGATTATAGGGCTGGCAAGTAAAGAGTCCTGTAAAAATCAAATACTTGCTGTGAGAATTTGGTGGTTCAACTAGATTTTGCCCAGTGTATATGTTTTTGTGTATTACAGAAATGAGTTGTTTAACTTTTAAAGCACTGACCTCACAGGTGTTATGTAGTGCAATTGTATTGGTCCCTCCCAGCATTATTTCTGATGTATACTCATCCATGGCACGTTTGCTGTCTCCAACGTAGGGGACAAACTTAATCACCACCTAAAACATATTTCAAAATACACACTTCTGTCTGATACATTTACATAATGAACATCTTTGTGACAAACTGTATAATGAACTCACACAGTGGTCAGGTTTCTCTCCAGGCTGGTACAGTATGGGATTGGACTGCACCATGTCATCTACTACATTGCTTTTTGAGATCTCTTTGGAGCGAAACTGTTGTGGGGCGGACAAGTTCTTGCCATCGTTGTTGCCAAGGTGATTGTAGCTGACAATTGAGGTTGGCTGTTGTGAAAAACATTATCAATATCAAATTATTGACTTATGTCTTTGGGGTTTATTGAAATTGTTTCAGAGAGTCTCACCTTGATGCCTGCGCTGACCAGGAAGTCTACCAGCACAGACTTGATCTTAGTCTGCCCTGATTTAAAGTCATCTCCACCAATAAACACTTGTCTCTGCACAGCCAGGTCAATTGTGCCAGGTACAAATGTGTTCTGTGGTGAGCCATTGATGAAGGCACACCCCTCAAGTATACTGGCCACTGCAAAGAGAGTGGAGGGAGACACCTCTGCTCCAGTCTGATGGACATAACAGAGGAAGAAATTTCATCCCGTGTTTTAAACTGATCAATAATGCTCAGGCTGATGAGTTTAAAATTTTGTTTTATCAGTCATTTTTAATAAAATCATCATGGTTTTATTTGTTTATTTTATTTAGATCTCCATACACTCCATTAGCTTCCAAAACAGTGATTGCTAATCTTCCTGGGGTCCAAATAGTTTTAATGCCATGTGGGACTTTTAGTGATCTTTGATTATAATTAGCATGCATAGAGATGTTATACTCTACTGTTACATGTTTTTGGAGTGTTTTTTATTGGCATATTCTGGTAAAAGCCAGATGGCACTACTCAGTGTTTTACATGACCAACTGGGAAAGCTCCCAGTGAAAGCATTTGCCAAGTGGAAGCACATTCAGTGCTTTGAGGATATCTGATGGTAATTTGATGACCATCTAGAGGCCTTCTAGCATACATGCACATTTTCTGTTACACTGATAACAGTTACCTCAATTGCAGACAGTAGATTTTCAGCAGTATCATTGACTCCTGGTATGATGTCACAAAAACGCTCAGTATTAGCCGTCCATAAAACAATGACTTTGTCCACACCACTGGACTGATGGAAGTCCCTGATGTCTGCTCTTATCTGCTCCATCTTCACAAATGCATTCAGTTAAAAGATAGATGGATCAAAGTGACATGCTATAGATCACTGCATGGATCAAGATGACTCACTGTTATACTGTGATCTGTTGTTTTCCTTACCTGCTCTGCCATAGTTCCAGTGAGAACATGATCAGCACGGCTCTCCTGGTTAGCAGCGATGAAGTCTGGATTATAAATGGAAGGTCTTGGCTTCATGGAGCTCATGTGAGCTCGGAGCTGTTCTTGTAAGGACCAGTCCAGCACCTCAGCTCGCTCCATCGCCATTCCAAGATCCATGGAGGAAATATCCCAGCCTAAACGGACAAAAATACACACAAAAGACAGAAGCAAGTTTACTATAGAAAATAGATAAATCAGTTAATTTTTACCTAAATTTCACTTAAATTTTAATGAAAGTTAGTAGAACTTCCTTTATGATAAGGTTTCTTGAATGTACACCAGTCAAAAACATCCTTTACAATAGGTTATAAAGTGAACATTTTTTATTACCATCAAAGACAATATCATTAGGGTGCATCATGGGTAAGATATCACAGAATGGTATGTTGACCTCTTCTTGGGGCCCTGATCCCAGACACATAGTAGATGACTGCAACAGAGAGCCATAGTAGTTTGCTTTCTAGGGGGAATACAAAAGCAAAAATAAATAAATATGACTATCCAGAAAAGGTTGAGTGTAGTAATTAATGTCTGACAATGAGAACAATTACAGCAGAACACATTCTAACTAGATTATATAAGGTGCAGACTGTATCCTTTTAGGGGCATGCTTTTGCAGAGACCGTTAAACCTTTTCCACTTTACTGGACACGACAGTGATCTCAAATTCAGCCTTTCAGAGGAGACTGTATTTATAAAACAGGCAAGATTTTCAGGTGATAGTGCCTGGAACTAGAATGTACAAATCAGTGCAAGGAAAGTTGTACTCTTAGAAAAGCAGAGAAAAAGGTGATGCCAAGTAATACATGATTATCTAATTTATATTATCTAATACAATCTTTGTTTCTGGTAATCTTTGTCTTAATAATAGATCAGACAATGTTCATGATTTCAGACAGATTGTGACAAATACAGAGAAATAGAAAATTGAAATGAGCATATCAAAATTCTGTAAGGTTTTAAGTTGTCTTGCAACAACTTTGAGAGAGCTTGATTTCTCTTTCAGGGGCATAACTCTACACAGTGTTTCATGCAGTAGTAAGATCTTGTGTGTGATTCTTTACCTTTACTCCAGTCTTGGTTTTCCATGAGATTCCGAGCTTGTTGGCGAGTACAGCTGCAGTGACAGTTGTCCCATTGTTGCCTCCCCAGCCTACCAGCATCACTCCCAGTCGCGGCACGTGATGTTCGGTCCGAAACATCAGTTGAGTCGTGTGTGGGGTCACCTGTGTCATAGACACAACAATGTTAGACCATACATTACCACAACTATGTTGGTAACAAGGTCTAGATCTTACAGTGATGTGGTGGTCCTCTCTGTGGACTGATGTGGTCTGGTAGGCATACTCAGCCTCAATGTGAGTATCTGTGTATCTCACATTAGGACTGTTAATATGAAGTTTGACTGGCATGGCTGTTAGCTCTGCAAAACACAAGGAGAAAGATTATACTTTGGCAAATAGAGAAGATTAGTGATATGCATAGAGCACTATACACTTAGTAGTGAGTACACACAATTCTTTAACCATAAGATTTCATCAATATACAGTACGTTGACATGGTATTGAATAGTGCTAATAGCACTTTTCCAAAGCTCATTTTATGTTCAATAAGTTTGATTACATTCATTAATTTAATTTTTTTGGTTTGTCAAAGCATTTATATCTTTTGGTGTCCCACATACCATAGGACTAACCCACATCTTAACCAAACCAAAATTTGTTCTAAATAAGGTGTAATCTAGGACTAATGCAGGTCTAAATCATGCCCAAACAGAGATAAACATAAACTGTGACTTATCCTGTTCTGATCAAGATCTAAACCAGGTCTACACAGCTAGGTCTTAAACACAGCACTATGCTAAGCAGGACAAAGATCCAGATCCAAGTACCATCAGTCAGAGCCCACATAGGCTACCATCAGTGGTGCCCTTACCACACTTTGAGAAACAGTGCTTTAGTCTTAGTAAAATAGCTCAAGTGTTTTGCGCATGTGCACCATGGGCACAGAGCCAACCAGGACGCAGTTATGCGTATATGCATCAGCCTTTGGAACCCATAAACTACCGGCCCATTATGAGAGCATGACGATGCTCGCCCGAGCGTTGTGGGTTCGAATCCAGCTACTGACAGCTTGCCCAATCACCCCACTCTTCTCCTTGTTTCCTCTTGGGTCTACTGTCCTATTGAATAAAGAGAAGGCCAGAAAAGGCTATAAAATGAATTTAAATGTGCCATAGATTGCTGAGCAAAATGTAGGCTAGTTGATCCCTCTGTATCCAAACCTAAGCGCTGCACGCCACGGCAAGAGCCAGGTAAGGTTACTCACAGCCTCAGGCAAGGAAACCATGACAATACACCAACGAAAGTCCTAAAAAGCTGTCCTTAATAGGCTAGATCAGGTTAATTAATAGGCTAATCGCAATTAAAAAACTTTGTAACAACAACCCACCTGTAGCCTAAATGTCCGAGGAGGAATGAAGTTCCTGAAGATGGAGAGTCCGCGCGTTATCAGTAGAAGCCCTGACCGTCTGGCCTGAGGTGAGTGGCAGTTCTTGGGATTGTCCTATCTCGAATGGTTCAGCGCTGACCAATCAGATCAACACACACCTTTACCATATTAGGAGTCGATGGTTCTGGTAAACTTTCTTTTCTTCTAACTTTATTGTTAGGCTACTATTTATTATCAAAGGCTCTTGACATATAGCCTACAGATTATATGCCCTTGTGATGTTTTTATTGTGTGCAAAAGAAATGTGCATACTTCTCAGAAGAAGTCTGAACAAGCCAGGCCAACACAGAGGTCACACAATCAAAACAAACAGAGAATGTTTACCATATCTGTAGAAACAATGATGCATTGTTTAGTTAAACACTCATCTCAAGGATAATGCGTCCCAAACAAACCAGAGGCCAGTTAGTTAGGAACCCACTGCCTTTCAGACACAAATTGCATTACATTTTAGCAAAATTAAAGACTGAGGGTAGCCTATTTGGTAGACAGACCTGTCTGTTGAGCATGTTTTACATAGCCTACAGTATGCATTTCATAGCACATAAACAGGTTAATTATACTGAGGAAATCGCACCAAACCAGCCATTGACATGTAAATAAGTCGTTTTTATTATATAAATCCGTTTAAATCAGTTTTTTATTTTATTTGTGCCTGTTTAGGATTAGCAGTGAGTTTTCCAATTACACCTGAACGCAGTTCTATAGCCGTTACGCAGAGCAAGTATGTAACCGGCCGCTCGCGCGGAGCCGTTTAATGCTGCTCTGGGCTTTAGAGGTAAGAGGTGCGGAACTTTGGGTCCAGATTTGTAACGTTTTTTTGTTTGTTTAATCAATGTTTAATAAGTTGTATATTTGTACATATATTTAAATCAGAATGACTTCCCTTTGATCACCGGCCGCTCCTTTGTATTAATTTCTTTTTGTTTCATATTTTCCTGTTAAGGAGGTGCTCTGGACCCTTGTGGATTGTACTCACTGCAGTTGTTTTTATGTTTATTTGATCAAACAGGTACGGGTGTTTTTTTATATAGCCTAGCTTATATGTAGGCTGATCAATATCTTTGTATATATTTTTTTTATAATTTATTTATAGGCTACATATTAATACACTGTAATATAATTATGAATATGCTATAGAATGATTTGTGTCCAGCACCTAGGCTATTTGTAATGCTGCTCTGGGCTTTGTTAGAGGAGGTGCTCTGGACCCTTGTGGATTGTACTCACTGCAGTTGTTTTTATTTTTATTTTGTCAAACAGGAAGTAAACATCAGTCTACCCGGACCCAGCCTCTGTCCTCCACACACCACACTCTACGAACACAACGCAGTGTAAACCGGTCAAGCAAAAGTTGTAGAAATCCAAAATGGAAAAGGCACTGGGGACCTCTATAGGTGACTCTGGATTTTATTATAGAAGTAGCAGCAATTGCTTCAACACATTGTATCAGCATTGCTTCACATAGCCTACTACAGCATGTCAATTCAATATTTAGAAATCTATTATGTTCCAATTTGAAGCAAACCGTGATTGATCTACTCATCACTTCTTGGTTGCATGCATCAATGACAATAAACATGAAGCCTATTTAGAGGAAATAATTAGCCTATGTTCTTCTTCCCCTGAGGTTACATTTTCTCCACACCAAAAGCTCATTATGATCTGATAATCTCCTGTGTGTTTCTAAACACACAGGAGTCATGGCACTCACAAAACAAAAAACAAGATACCTCGAACCAAATAACCTTTCATTCAATTGGTAAAAAGATACATAGGCTATATAGAGAGAGGGAATATAGACAAACGTTATTAAACGCCCATAGATCAAAATCAGATCTGTTCTGGAAATATGCTACAAAATGCATTTAAAATTAATTGAAAATATTTTTTTGTTATCTGGTAGAATATAAGTAGACCTACTTTTAATATTATGGTATCATTTGGATAGTTATTATAGCTAGTACAAAGACCTGTTGTAAATATTATGCTTTATGACGTTGATTGGACGTGTTACATTTACGTAAGCAGTCCGGAAGATGTCGCTCAGGTCAGTCCTAAAAAAAAACTTCCGCCTTAAGTTGTAAAGAAAACACAGCAGCTAAAAGGCAACGGACAGCGTAACTAGCCTTTTGAAGAAGTAAGACCAAAGGTACATATAAATGTATAGTTGGCCTTTGTTTTGTTGTTACTCATATGTCATAACGCAGTTTGTTGACACATCTTAGCTTAGTTTATGCAAACGTACAATTTACTGGAGCTCAAACGCTAGCTACGTTAGCACTTTGCTACCACCGATGTGCTCCGCCATAGGCCTCAATTTAATATTCTTACCATTTGATCGCACCTACTAAGTACACGTAGCCGTTTTATAAACACACAATAGATTCTTACCCTTTAGATAAATCCAAAAACTACATTTACTAACCTAGCTATAGTCAGTTAGCCAAGTAGCTTACACCTAAGACCTAAACATAGCTAGTCAGTTTAGCTTTCCAGCTAACCAACCTTAGCGTTGAAGACAGAAATACAGAAACCTCTAATAGTGCATTGTATTCCCTGTGTACTTTGCAGCTCGATATAATTCACCACGAAATTGTTCCAGAACATTTGTTTACCTTTTTAATAACTGTTGAAACATATAATCATACCCACTGTGTTATATGAACTGTTAACGCCTGTCTGAAATATTCGATATCTTTGATCATATTGATCTGGTATCTTCATATTTGTACTTCTGCTGTATATCAGACGGTGCCACTTTACTTGAACTGAAGTGTTAAGCGTGTATTTTCCTGCTTGCATCTTAAGGCTGCGTGCTGTCCTGTCTCCAGGCTCATCACTGTGGAGGGTGTGTGGTTCACAGAGTGGGTGAGTGTGAGTGGGTGATTGTATGTGTGAGTGAGTGGCACTGCAGTTTGCTCTGAACCTTTTCTACAAGAGCTGCTCCTCTGCTGACGATGACAATGGAGGAGATGAAGAATGAAGCGGAGACTAACTCCATGGTATCCATGACACTGTATGCTGTGATGTACCCAGTTTTTAATGAGGTAAAAATAGAAAAAGTTTTTAAAATGCTTTATTATTGAATGAATGGTCAACAGAAAGTGGACTTAATTTTGTTATGACTGTATTTGGTTATCCGTTTATACAGTGATGCTGTGTTTCTGTGTGTTTTTGTGATTAGCTGGAGAGGATTAATCTGTCAGCAGCTCAGACACTCAGAGCAGCCTTCAAAAAGGTACGTGCATTACCCTTATGTTTTTATTACAACTGTCAATCTAATCCTTTGAGCTGCACTAAAAACTGCATGTTAGCACTAAACACCTAACATGGCAATTGGGAGCCAAATAATCACTAATATTGTAGGAGCAGCGTAGGTCGTCAATTTTTACTGCTCTTGCATTTTTGGGCAAGATACTTTATAGCTGCTTTGCTTGTGTTTGAATAATGTCCTTAGTAGGTTTAGTGGTGGTCAGAAAGGCCTGTCAGGGGACCTGTGGCTGCAGAGGTAGCTTACCACCACTTGTGTGTGACTGTAAAGTGTAAACTAAAGCTAGATGAAGACATTACTATTGGCTGACTGGCATATAGTGATACAATTGTGCTTCTCAAGATCACAATTTTGATTTTATCACAATTTTAGCTATCTTTATTTTGTTGTACACTGAAGGCTTCACCTTTTAACTACAATTTAAATGTACACCCAATCTAGTGTTCATCATAATAGTTCTCTCTTTTTATTAATACAAACACTGGCTTTGTTACCGCCATATCGACCACCCCTACTCAAAGCTGATTTCCGCCTGCAGTTTGGACAGATGTATGTTGGTCATTATGACAATCAGATGGATGTAGCTCCTTATTAGACATGCCTCTGTGCTGACACTCACACAGCAGCTGCAACTCGTCTCTTTGGTGACAGGATTAACTGATGCAGTGTTTGTATTGTGCCAGGCCGAGAGGGAAAACCCCGGTCTGACTCAGGACATTATAATGAAGATCCTGGAAAAAAAGAATGTGCAAATTAACTTCACCGAGTCTCTACTGCGCATGGCAGCGGACGACGTGGAAGGTAAGGAGGGATACAGGGAGAAGATATATTTTCTTTTATTTATTTATTTATATTGGTCCATCGCAAAGTCCATAGTGGGAATAACTTTCATTCATACCATTGTGCTTAGAATTGTGTGTGATTTCATTAAATGATATTACAAATAATGTGGTATATCCATTGGTTGGTAGAATTGTAAATGGATGCTACAATAAGTGCGCAAAACCATGCTTAGCACAATCAAACGGAAGAATTGCTTGAAATATATTAACTTTTTGTGATCTCAGTCTGTAAGATATGAGTTTCACTTCATGAATTGAACTGAGTAGAAAATCATGTTTACTCCATAATATACTGAGATACACCTGTATGTAAATGCTTTATGGATGCACTATGCATGCAAATCTTTTTACTTAGACATTCTTTAAGCCAGGGATATTTTGTTTAATGGTCTTTCTTTTGACCTTTAGCACAAGATGAACACATTATGAACCATCTTATGTTGTTTGCCTTGTTTGTCATAATAATAGATAGCTAAAATATAAAAATATGGTTCACTGCCATCATACACACTTTCAGAAGTACAGGCTGCTGCTATTTGTGTCATTTTATTTAGTTGCAGTTGTGTAGTTTCTTCTGTCTACTTGCTGGAGTGGTGCTGACTAGCTCTTTCTCCACAGAGTTCATGATTGAGCGGTCTGAGCAGGAGTTCCAGGACCTCAATGAGAAGGCCCGAGCTTTGAAACACATCCTCAGCAAAATCCCTGATGAGATCAACGACAGAGTACGCTTCCTACAGACTATCAAGTGAGTGCAATCACAGACCAGTGCTGTCTGTACAGGGCTATTGTTCTGACTTTGTTCTACTGTATGTGTTTCCTTTCTGACCCTTCTTATATTTAAATGTAAACTGTCACTGTAATATGAGCTAACCAGCCACTACATTACATCCATTTTGGTCTTATTGTGAATCTTATGGTGTTACTGCCTCCAAACCATCTTAAAATATTCCCTTCTGACCTTATCAACAAAAGGCATTTTCCCACCAGAGAATTGCTTTATTTTTTCATACTATTCTCTGTAAACCTGCCTGGAGATGGTTGTGTGAAAATCCCATTATATCTTACATTTTTAAAATACTCCACTAGGTCATTTAACCATGTGTATGTAATAATAAAGTATTTGGATGGGGCTTGTAAGTGACAAAACTGAAGCAAGCAGCAACTTTTACAATTGTATTTATTCTTACATAATTATCTGTCAGTTTGTTTTGAGTTTTCACAGAGAACTACTCTCTGTAATGTTGACTTCAAAATACATAACCTTGATATCAATATTTCACCTTAGAGATTTTTTGTGGTGCCCTGACATTAAAAGGATAAATAGCCCCTCTTCACAAGAAATTCTACAATATAATGGCTTGTTGAACTCTTGCACTTGACCAAAAAGACATATCATTGAGTTGTGTAGTAACTTTATGTATTTTTTCCTTTCAGAGACATTGCCAGCGCCATAAAAGAGTTACTGGACACAGTCAACAACGTCATTAAAAAATATCAGTACCAGAATCGCAGAGTAAGTGGCAGAAACCTTGACATTGTGTGCGCATACATGTTTCTGGTTCTTCTTCCATTGACTTGGGTTTGATCTTTTTCCAGGCTCTTGAGCACCAGAAAAAGGAGTTTGTGAAATACTCCAAAAGTTTCAGTGACACCCTGAAAACATACTTCAAAGACGGAAAGTAAGTCTGATTTTTTTTTTAAATATTTTTTGGCCTTTTTGGCTTTAATGGATAGGACAGTAGATTGACAGGGAAACCAGGGAGAAGAGTGTTGTGACTGTGACTGTTGTGAGCCAGATTCGAACTCACAACGCCAGGGTGTGCACTGTAGGCTCTGTGTATGGGACGCACGCTCTACGGAATAAGGCCCAAAATTAATATAGATTTGATCAACAAATACAATCCTAACTTGCCCACTTACCCAAACGTTTATTCTTCCACAATATATGTTGCTACTGGTTATAATGTGGACTTGCCCAAACATAAAAGTCCTATGACTAGAAATGCAAATATGTATGTATTCTATTCAAATACACGTCACACACTTGTAGAAATGGTACTTTATAAAGTTTCAGGATCTTTGGTGAAAGTTTTATATAAACATTATATTTTAGGGCTGTCAACTTTAACGCGTTAATAATGCGTTAACTCAAGAAGAATTTAACGGCAATAATTTTTTAAACGCGCGTTAGTCGCACGTCAAAAACAGCAATTCAGCACCAAGTATGAGAAGGGGAAATCATGGCATTGTGATTGAGTGACTCTTTGTAGCCTATTTTGCGTAGCTCTGATGAACAACATAGGTCTGGATATAAACTATGCAGCGAGTTTAGGCTGAGAGACATGGATCTGTGCCCTTTCTAAACTATATGGACTGGAGTCTGTCCGTGAGCGCTGCCCTCTTGGGAGAGAGCGCAGCAGAGCAGGGACCAGAGTGCACGTAATGACAGACAGATCACGGTTGTTTTTTGTTGTTCTTTAGCTACAGAACAACGTTTATTTTATTTCAATTGGCCTCATATTCACGGAGAAACGAGCACAAGGAGTCACTGAAAATAAACCTTGGCTGGTTAATGGCTTTAATCCAATACGCGGGGGATTTCTACCCCCTTTTCAAACCAAAGACTTCAAAATAAGCTTATACATTTACATTTATAACAAATAAAAATATGCAATTAATTTGCGATTAATTGCCGTTAACTATTGGCAGTCATGCGATTAATCGCAATTAAAAATTTTAATCGATTGACAGTCCTATTATATTTTTATAGGCTGGATTTCAGTTACTTTAAGGAAGATATCCACTGATAATAAGAAGGGTGTCTTATAAACAGTAGTTTACAACACATTAGAATATGCCCCTGTCCCACATTTTATATTCACCAACTTTGACACACTCACTTTTATAGTGAGATGTGACCTACGCATTTGTTTCTGTTTGCTTTCTTTCTTGTAAATTGCTGTAATTTGACTCCTTGATTATATTGTAGGCAGGTTCTAATCTAAATAGTGCCAGCATCAAGCACAAACATATAGTTACGCAATTATCGCTCTTAGCTTGTTACCTGTATGCTCTGCTCAAAAATTCCTTTGCACATCTTACATTCATTGCCTTTTGCTGCACAGTCAAGTTGTCATTCTCGTCCATGTCCAAAACTGTTTATGTATGCACTAAATGCTTTGGGGTTTTGTAGCCTTATTCATCAATCCAATGTGTGAAGCTATATGGCCAAAACAAACTAGCTTCTCTTAGAGCAGTCAAATTGTGTAGGTGGCTGTAGGCTTTACCAAAAAAACTTTGAGCACTGACTAAAGCTGTAAAGGTCATTTTCTAATGTTTTTGTCTGGCCATGTAATCCCTCTGAAATCCAGTACTGCCTACACATAGGTTTTGGTCTTTTTTGTTTTTTAAAGTTGCTTCTCAGACAAATACAGACAATTTTAGGAGATCCCCGGTGTCAGTGAAAACTTACTGGCAGAGCACTTCACCTTTTAGACAGTGCGCCTAATTAAAAACTGCTTTAGACAATGTCATATTTTAATCTGAAAATAGCTGCTAATATTTTCTGACATAAAAGCAGTGTCTCTTTCATGGACTTGCGGATGCGCTCTGACTCACCAGCTAACTGCCGCTGCCAAGCAAAAGTAATTATAATTTATCTCAGAGCTAATTTGAAAGCAACTATTCAGCAGCAGAAAGTACATGCGGTAAATAATATTTAGAATAAATGATGGTATAATAGTCAGTTGTAGGGCTACCATTATGCACACTGTCTGATGTCGATGTCTTTTACGAGCTATATCATTATAAAGATTCACGCCCACCTCAACAACAAAGGCAGGCACAGTCTCCAATTCATAGACGAGGTGAATGAACAAACAGTGATGCTACAAATTGTTCATGTTCACAAGAGCAAAGAGCAATTAATTTGAACTGTCTCAACAGAAGGATTTCACACCATGTAGGTAAATGTTCGGACCCTAATTGTGTAATTGCCCGATTTGCCAAAACCGTCTTGTTTAGCCACATTTCACAGTATTCTGTAATGCTCTTTATGAACTCAGAACAGCACACCCATGCAATCACGACAATGCCAATTCTTACATCAGTCTTCTTCATTGGGAATTTGCCATTTTGGTGGCTAATGCTACTTTGTCAGTACTCAACTTATGATTACAAACAATAAAATGGTAGGTCAGGTTTAATGTAATAAAAAATACTTGATAAGTACAGGAAGATTTTGTTACAGCGTCCATTTTCCACCAGGTGTACAAAAATAAGTTATTACGTCTGGGTACAATACTGTATTAATATCCATCCTTTTGTGCTTGGTATGATATAATAATACCGCTGAGGCTTTTAGAATTTTCCAGTATCTTAAAGTCTATTCTATAGACCCTCTGCATGAGACTCTGTCAGCTCAGAGAAGCAGTCGCAGTAAGAGACTCCTCTCTCTGCGCTGTAGAACAGAGAGGTTCGAAGATCCTTCATCCCATCTGCAATAAGACTGTATAACAGCTGTCGTTGACCATGTTCTAAATATTTGTTTATTATATATTTGGTGTATTATTTAAAAATTTCTGTTGCTTCCAGACATTTGAATTTCCCCTGTTAGGGGATTAATAAAGTATCTATCTATCTATCTACTCTATCTATCTATAGACCCTTTAAAGTGTTTGTCATACGGAATGTTCAAAATTCCGGAATGGAGGCAACTGGAGACAAAAGTGAGTTAATATTAGAAAAAAGTGTGATTTGTGGTGAGGGATAGAATGATTCTGAGCATATA
>JAVQKG010212863.1:0-11219 GCA_036025885.1 Hypseleotris bucephala
ATGGAAGTGTTCACAATGCAAGAAATCCCAGACTCTCACTTTTACATTCCTCGTGTTTAGGAAGCTTGAATAGGATAACAATGTGGCATGACCATAGTTGGGTGTGATCAATTGTAAGACTTGTCTATTATTATCTTACAATATGACTTTTATAAATAACATTTTGCCAAATTAGGTTGATCTCATGTTGTATATTGAATAATCTGCCTCAATTCCATGTAACTTCATCTCTTTTTTTGGGTCTTCCTCTTTCCTCTATACATCCACCACATCCTCCTCTACACATATATTGATCATTTCCCCTCTTTCCTCTTCCCCATAGACAAATCTTAAAAATTGCATAATTATAGGATACAGATTGGACTCACCTTAACTCAACTAGCTTTGACTTATTCCTGTTTGGGCCCTCATTCAAGCATGCAAAAATGTGTGGAGCCAGCCCCTATATGAAGAGAATCTAATGAAAAAACACATTTATTACATAAAAACTTGAAATACTGAAAGTCAACAATTCACCTTAAAATGTCTTTATTCATCAGAGGGTGACCCAGTTGTTGTGATACCACTGCTGCCCACATCTATTACAGGTCACAAATGTCATTGAATCATCATCTGGGCCACTTTGTTTCACCCATGTAGGCAGGAAGAGGGTTCCGCGGGACACCTGGGCCACCCTACAGTCCATCCCATCACAACTCTTGCACCTTATCTTCTCAGTGCGCGTCCCTTCTATGTTTTGCGGTAGCTGCCTCTCATTCACACTTTGGGCTGAATACTCCTGCCTTAGCCGCCGCAGTTCAGAATTGGCCATTTCTTCTGTTGACATTTGGGCAAAAACTTGAGGTGATAATGACCCATTTAGAAGCCCCTCCCTAAGATGAGCACTTTTGGTATTCTTAAGGTTAGCAAGCTTGCTTCGAATGCATGTTTTGTATTTGGCTTGGTTAGATTTGTGAAGCTTGTGAATATGAGTTTCAATGTTTTTGGCTAGATTTGAAGCTTTGTCATGATCACTAGGTTCTTGGGAAATGGCAGACATTAGAAGATGGACACATTTGGATCTCACGGTTGAATAATTATTGGATATCGATGCATTTTCTGGCTTGTAATCCTGCTTTGTAAATGTTTCATCTTTACAATATGCATCAGTAAGTCTTGTAGATGTTGAACACTCCCCAATTTCTCTTCTTTCTTTACTATATTCCTTCTTCCATTTTGCCAGTATGGTCTTAACTGTCTTCTTCACAGTAACATCTTTGCATGATTTGAGGATTCTATACAAAATTTGAACAATGTCTATAGTTTCCAGTTGCTCTGATGTGATGTGATGCTTGTCCAAATCCCCAAGAAGGACCAACATGTCGCTGTAGCTTCTTTCTGCATTGAGTTTTTCTATTTGAAGAACACAGTGGAGGATTTCTTTGGTGTTGTTCATGTTGGCTGCAAAATAGAAGACAATAGATTTTTTCCAATTATACGCAAAAATGTAATAGCCAAAGCATTTTAAGAGAAACTGCTATTTCTCTGCATCAAGACTGAGTTGAAATAATACAGTTAGTTACTTTGTTAGTCACCATTCTGCAAAATTTCATTGCCAAAAAGCGAAAATTTGTCCCTACCTTTTTAATCTATTTGTCATTCAATATTTGTGGTGGCAAATAGGGTGTTTAATAAATCCTGCATGCTGTGTAATACCTAAAATCCACTATTATTACTTCACATAAACATTCAAAGCCGTCTTCATGGAGGCGGCCATGTTGAATGTCTCAAAATAAAACTGAATGAATGCTATACCAGCACTTGCCGCTAGATGATGCTGTCACCTCAGTTACCCAACTCAAATCCTGACTAAGGACTTGGTTTACTTTCTTGTAATGACTTATTACTTTTACTTAAGACTGACGTCATATGTAGGCTTGCATATGTTTTTGGGCTATGCATGGGATTTGCCTGTCAATAAAGGCTTTGTTTTTTTAAAGAGATTTGTAGTGTGTGAATATGACAGTGTGAATTGACTGACAGTTATCCCAACCAGTCACTAACTTTATAGTCAATGTGAAGGTAAAAATCTCAGGTATGTGGCAAATGAGGTGAGTGAATTGTGGCTACATGTTAACTTCTGTCCTTCCCTGAAAACATATTTGTGGTGGATGTTTGGAAACAGCGTGCACAAACTTGTGAAATAAGGATGAGGTAGAGTGGTTTCTCAGAGCAAGATGTGACAAGTCTGCCAGCTATCACAAAGACAGAGGAAGGGAAGTTTAAGATCAGCTGAATATCATGCCCTTCTTTTGACTATGCATACATTTAAAAGATTAAAAGTATGCACATAGTCTCTAAGAAATGGTTTAAATTGTAACTACAACTTGCAAAGGAACACCAACAAGCTTCTAAATAGAGCTGTCAATGTATTGTGGAGGAGATTAGCAGCAGTAACATGTATCCCTTAAAGAAGTGTCTTTTCAAACTCTGACTAGAGCATGTGGCTTGCAGGGACATGCTGTTGCCTTTGAACACACCCAGTTGTGTATAAGTTGTGTATAAGTTTACCAAAAAATAGGGATAGTTCATAAATATGTCAATTTAAGCATGAGTATTGTACTGTACTTATCCTCCACTGTGCTCAATTTGTTACGTCTGGGCAATGGGAACAGAAAGTACTAAAACTCAAATAGTTCTTTCAACTGGGTTATTTTAACTTTTGCATGTCAATTTTTCGTGATAAAGCAAAAGCAATGGGTAATTTTGAGACGCATATTGCAATATCGACAAATGTCTTCTTATGTGCTTAAAGTGTCAATTTGAATGATGGTTTAAGTATGTACTGTGCAGTGATGACCTTTACATATTGTAGTTCTAAATGTCAAGTTCCTCTATATAAATCTACAATGCATCACTTCCATCTGGTTGAGAATTTTCACTCTATATCTGCTTTCATTTCTGCATCTCCCATGTCAAAATGAATGTATATTAATGTAAAACACCCTAGAGTTTAACAATCATTTAATAATAACATTCTCATAATTCAACAAAAACCATTATGTGTGTGATTACTAATGCTTAAATACATCTATGGCTCATAAATACACAAAATTGGAGTTATTATGTAATCAATAGACAAGCCCCACCCTTCTTATGTTACATTAAAATGAGCTTTTAGGATTGATGCAGCTGGGGCCAAAGTCTGTGAAAGTCCTTGGGGGAAAGTGAAACAGTGTCTCCTCACATTATTGCCCCTGCCTTTCAGCCTTTTAAAAACCCTGATGGAAGTTGTAGCTTTTAACAACAAAGTCTTACACTATACAAGATGCAGCATGTCTCTTGTGCTTTGTTTTGGTGACTGGACCATGTGACTTTTTCACCACAGGAGGGTCCAAACTGTGAGAGATGGGTGGGGTCGCTGCAATCTCTCGAATACTAAAGAAGACCGTTCAAACTAATCTTCCTCTTTTTGTTTCCGGATTGTACCAACGCACGACATTCCCTAAAAACATTCTTGAATCTTATCAAATAATTCCTCTGTCTGTGTAGCTGTCTCCAGTGGCTCCTGTATTCTCCTTCCTCTTATCTGCAAGAGTGGAATTTTACCAGCACTCCTTTAGACTTTGATACCGGTCAACCGTCGGGTGGCGCTGTCCGCTTTAGTAGCTCAATCCATTCATTTGCTGTCTCACATCCTGCTTTTGTTTTGACCCCGCCTTCTTGTGCAGACCACACCACCATACGCATGAGCACACACACACATACACACACACAGACAGCACCCCACCCATAAGAAGGGGAGGGAGGGCTTGTTAAAATGATCAGCTTCTTCTTGCTTTGACATTCATGACAACATATAGACACAAAGCTAGCCTCCTATCCGCTAACCTGCGAAGAATACAACATACAAAGATTATGTGAATTGTACTAATTGATGAACTAATGGAATTACATGCAACCAACCATCTGAGTTTGATTTTGCTATCATTTCTGACAACCACACTGCAGTCAATTTAGTCTGCAGTTCTACAAGATCTCAACATTGTCTCACACCCACCGTGACCTTGAGGTGATCACACATGAATAAGGAGTAACAAAGCAAGCAAAAAAGGTCACATTTTTGGCAACTATTTACAAAGGCAGGAAATAAGCCTTGTTGCTGGATTGGACTATGTGCATTGTGATACAGAACATTTTATTAAAGCTAGTAGGCAATTCAATAAAAGGGATATACTTTCTTGGTATTTTGCGAAGACCACAATTCACCATACAATGTTGGGGATGGCCGCCATATTTTGTTTTGGCCAAGATTTCAGTTGGGATAAGCTATTTATATCCTGGTATTTGCAAGTTCTTCAAAAGCATACTTCAATTGAATGAAAGAATTCAAATGAGAAAATTTGCCTAGTGTAACTTTACGAGTCATTACTTTATTGGGTTGTTTGTTTGCAGCACCATTACAACAAAAGGCACTGACCTACATGCTAAAACAAAGTATGGATTTTTTAATGTAGCTAAAAGGATGCAGCCTTTGTCATCCCGACTATGTGCTTTCACAACTGCACATTTTTATGCATTGATTCATCACATTTGTTGCACCCCCACCAGGAGATACTATTTGGACACATGCATGGCCTTATGGGAAATCCTCCATAGAAATAGCTTCCCACAGGGCTGGAGGAGACTTGCAGTTGTGGTTTGTCAGCTGGACTTGTGTTGTAATGTGATCACAGTGGAGGGCGAGGCACAATCTACAAAATGTGCACAGGTGTCAACAGTGGATTAGTGCTCAAATAATCCAAATTATTGTCAAATCCCAGGGTTTATAGGTTTAGTACTAACGGGATTGGCAGCAGTCATTGTCATAATCATTGTTAAACAAGTAACAATAGCATCATTCACTAATACGGAAGCTGGAGATAACAGAAAAACAACTGAGTAATGGGGGTTGGCTAATATTAGTCATTTTGCAAAATATAGTTATAGCATTTAGTAAAGGCTAAGAGCACTAGCCTTTAAATGCTGTAAATTAAAGACTAAACTATGGAAGTGAGACTACCAAGAAGCCCTAGAAATAGCTTGCGTACCACAAAGCACTTGGCTACAGGGTATTTACGTATGAAAACCACTATAAAAGGGAACGTGATAGGAGAAATTTGGGTAACTTCACTTCAGTAATATTCATTGTGTATTGTATTAAGTACTCATATGTGTCACCTTCCCAAATTAGCTTCATTTGATGTAAAACTGCAAAGCTTGCATGTCCTTAAAAAACATCTAGTAAAAGTTCACTTCTGGTGAAAGTTTTGTAATGTCAGTGACAGGACTGTAAACAATTAAAAGCATACCAGGCTAGCATCTCATATGGCTCAAATGACAATAAATTAGCTTCGAGAACAATTTTTTTATGGACATTTGTCACTAATTTTTCCTATTGTCTATTTGTCCCAACTTTGTGTTTTTCATTTCTGTCTTTGTTGTGCATTTGGCAACACATATATCATTGGCTCTTTGATGAGGTTTTATGGCATTATAATACTAACAATAATAGTTAATGGGCTGTGTGTATTTGTAATGGGCCTCATTTATAGCAGGGCGTTGCACATGGGCCTTTAAATTCTGTGGTATGTGTCTTGGTCTACTCTGTGTACTAAAATATGACTATTATGGCTTTCATTAGAGCTCAAGAATCCAGCCTAAACCTTTTTCACATTTCACAAGAGAACTTCTCTTCCTTCTTGTAGACCAGCAGCCTGTATTTAAGTCTTAGGGCCCAGTTAAACATCTACCTGTATGACCAGGTGTGTTCAAGTACATCAAGATAAGAGCTAAAAGAGCTTTTTTTTTGTGAGAGCAGCACCCAGCGTGTAAATCACTATTGTAATACACAGCTTTTGTACCAAATGTAGCCAATATCTTATCTTTTACTCACGGCAGTGTAGTATGTGTACTAAGGTATTAACCTCTTCAAAACATAATTCCCAGGTTAGCCATGTAGCAATAAGTATATTCCTTTGCAAACACAGAGGCAAAAAGTTGAAAAATGTGACTCTGAGCCATTGCTATATACCCTCAAGGCTCTGAGCACACATTAATATTACTCCTTCACTTGTTGTGTTGTTATTATAACCCTTTGGTTTCCTGTAGGAGGAATTTCCCTATACCAGGACTGGACAGAGGCAGCATGTACTGTCCTCTCCACATTTTTAGCCCCCCCTCAACCCCCCTCCTCCCCTCTCTGGTAATTTCCGTTGGAAGATTGCGGCTGAATTCCTGATATCCCACAGTTAAGATTCATGAGCTTGTTGCGAGTGTATATAGCCTTAGCACCATTTTGTTTCAATTTACCTTAGCATCATCCCTTCAAATTTCCTGCATCCTTTTCTTTCTTTGTTTTGTCAACATCCCACTTTTCACCTGCCCCCCGTTATGTATGTTTAGCTGTCCGTAGCATAAAAAATTGCCTAGCTGCGTTTTAATGACAGAAGGGCTAGCAAAAATGTGCCTTCTGGATGCTAACTGGACACAAGCCATAGGAATGTACACGTGCACAGAGACATTGTTAGATTTCTGCCAAAAAGACTCGCCATAAAACTACACTTCTTTCCAAAGGCACGAGAAACGTTGTGAATATGAAGGTGTCAAAGAGGGTGAGATCGCACTTGTAGATGGATTTATTTGCACAAAACAAGAATAAAAACAAAACAAAAGCTTGGCGTTTGTTGCTTAGCTCCCATCTTCTCAGCTGACTCCATAAACAAACATTTGCTTTAATTTCACATGGATTTTTAGACCAGTGCTGACTCTGCTTCAGGATATTGTGCTATTAGCTAATTTGCTGCAAACTCTGATTAAGCCTGACACAACAGCTAACATTGTTTCATTTTGTTGGATAAGAAGTGAACTTGTCTTTCTCAGAATTCAGTATAAATCAATAGCCACTGGCCATTCAAATGTTCTTCACAGGACTAGAGCAGTCAATAGTAAGCAAATTACTGAGATCCTTCATGACAAAGCCCAAATGATTTTTGGTCAGGTTTGTACATCTTTGTTACTTTACTTACATTGCTTTGTTAGTTGAAGTTTGTAACCCAAATACTGCTATAATTTGCCTTAATTAGTCATAATAATTGTAATTATCTATGACCAGCAGTCTAGTCTGGTTTAAAAAAAGAGGATAGAAGGTTTTCTAAGCATCTTAAAATGAGGATTATAGTAAGCATATATATAGCACAATATTTGTTTACGTAGCCAACCACAAAGGACTGAAAAAAAGATTGTTAGTATTGTTCAATAATTACTTCAGCTTTCTCTAATATCGAAAGTGTATATCTTTCTGTTAGCCCTGCAATTAACTGCAGGCAGATAAATAAATAGTTTTGGTCTAACTAAGGCCTGGATAAGTAATTTAGACTAAAACCTTTCAAGCTAGTTTTATCACCATATTATCACAACATCTAGCTGCAGTGGGTACACACAAAATCACAGTTATCATAAATAAATCTTATTTCTGTGCAGCTTTGGTTTCTCTGGTCTAATCTTCACATCAGTGGAGTGGGCAGACACATAGCTGAGTAAGTGGATAATCTAGTTAATCCACTCAAATTATAGGAGAGTGGGGTCAACAGGTCAAACAAACTCCTCCAAACATCACTTGTTTGATAAGTGGGCGTCTGCAGCCTGTTACCCCAGCCGCTCCCGCTACTCCTGCTATTACTTAACCTTTAAACTAAGAACATTTGTCACAATCGCAATACAAAATGGCCGATGCTAAACCTGAAATCCATTAAAACAAAAATGACAAGCAATTGCACAATAATGTTACTTGATAAAATGATGCAGATTTTGTAAGACCACTGGCCACGCTCTTTTCATTCCCAGAGCTTTTGAACTAGACTCGGTTGATCTGAGGTAAACTGCTGCTCACTTCCTGGTATTGAAAAACTTTTGAAAAACTCATTTTTAAATAGGGAAGTATAACATTAAAGAATTATGCTTATTGTGCTGGCTCACCGCTATGAGGAAGTGCCAAAAAAACAGGAAGGAGGAAGGCAGATGTAGTGTTACGCTTTATAGATAAGTCATAACGTGAAATGGACTTTGACATTTGCACGTACAAGCTGAATACTCCTTCTAGATTTCAGTTTGGCTGCAACACTGCTAAATTTGTCATTATGCAAACACTGCAACCCTAATTTTAGACCAAAACTATGGTTGTCCAGATAAGATACAATACAAATTTGATTGTAAACCTCTTTCATACATCGAATAAATAACAAATAATAGTTACTTAGTTAGTTCCGATATTTGTCCAACAAGCTAAGAAGTTGGCCAGTTATTAGAGCCAGCATAGTTAATAATCAAAACTATATGCTAAATATGGTACAAGTCAAATTCACTGTATTCCCTTTGTCGCTTACGGTATTCTGCACAAAGCATGCTTGAAAGCCACTTCGCACAATAGATCTTTATACGTCACACACTTGTAGTCTCCATTTAAGGCCATGCAAAATGCAAAACATGTCTTAAAAATCAAGCTCTTACATCAGCTGCTGACTATGTTTGTCCTGTCTGCAGATTCGGCCACTCTCGGGTTAACTGTGATACTGTCGGCCTGATACACTGCAGCTGTGGTCAGGCGCAAAGAAAAGGGGGACATGTTTTCTCCATGTGGTGCAAAGGTTCACCATCTCCACACAGTTACATAATGCTGAACATGTGGAAGGAATAGTGAAAAAATAAAAAAGCATAATCGCGAGCGGGATAAAAGCAGATGATGTCAGAGAATAGTAAAAAAAAAGGTCACTAACATCAGGATCAGTTTCCAGAGGTTTTCAGCTGGAGGAGGAATTTTGTGGGAAACAAGCCTTATTTGGCAACCCGGGGCAAAAAAGGGAAAAACCGAGAAAGGTGTGTCTGAAGTCTAAATTCCAGGATTTTATCAAAGCAAGAATGATGACGTGAAACTGATCAGCATCAGAGGCTGAATACAACACACCAGGATCCTCATTCCAAGGGTGCTTTGGAAATTTGTTATACCACTATACCCCTCTAGTTGTCTATGGGAGCCCTGCAGGGAGATGTTGTTGAATATGTACAAACCAGGCAAAAATAGGTCAGATGATGAAGTTCATATTAAAAATTTAGAACCACTTTAAAAACAGCTCCAGTAATGCTTAGTTTTGTCCACTTTTGGCCTCTATAGCATCACTGTAAGAAATGACTACTTCATATTACCTATAGAGCTTGATTAAAAATGTTTCCATTGCTGATACAACACAAAACCACCTCAACTATAATATTATTATCAATATTTAGACATTATATGAGGGCAGATATTGATATGAGAAAGACTTTGGCCTGCAGCTAGTTTTACAAGAGTGCTTTGACTACATCAGAAACACAATGCAGTGAGAACATTACATCAGCCACACAACAAAGACCAAACAAGAGTGGTTTCCTGGTTCACTTTGCAACAAGGTTAAGAGGTGATCAATCAGACATAAATGACACACAAGGGGCAGAAACTGTAACGCAGTGTCCTCCTTTGTGTAGCACCGACTGCATGTGGCGAGCCCCTGCACAAACTCATCAGTGGGACACATAAAGACACATTGAGATCCTCACATCTGACAAAACACCCCAACAGGAAGCCCAACAGACACCTCTTTGTCTATGGCAGAAATAGCCGCCCCCGCCGTTATCAAACCGGGGTCACACACTTCCTGTCTCTCTGCAGCAAAGGATTCTGGGTCTGAGGAGTGTACGAAGGCCTGCCTCCAGGAGTGAACTGGGGCTCGGAGCAGGAAGTAAGTGCTCCCACTTCCTCCTCTGCGTCGGCGAATGCAGAAGTTAAAAGGGTGCTCTCAGTTCTCCATCACTATTCTTCCTCTAATGTGAAATCCTAAACTGAATGAGATACTGCTACTTATGTAACAAAACTCATTTCAAACTCAACAGTTATATCTAATTGCATTCGTTGCTATATAATAGATTTTTATTTAGTACTGAAATAAATATAAGAGTCTAGTCTATGAGGGTACAAATGATTAGTTTTAGTGGTTGCCAACATAACCTACAAGGCCTTTTCCCCCTAATGCTGATTTAGGCCTCTGCACTACACTTTTACCATATTAATAGTCACAGCAATGAGGAAAGTGCATCAGTAACAATGCCATTATCAAGTCACAGCATACATGTGCAAATGCTAGTATATGTAGAGAGAGTAGATTCATTCGGACTTTTGCATTAGCATGTTATATAATTTTGTGCAATGATGATAAGGTTCTTTTTGACTGATTGATTGTACAGTTTTATGGGCAGCAGAAAGACAGATTACACATAATAATAATTAGTCTTAATTTCAAATGTCAACCCTATATTTTGCAGAGGATGTACAAAGTAAACACTCATTTGAACAAACATTTTGAAAAAACTGCACCACACAAGTCAGAGCAGGAGTCCACAACCCCCCATCAACACTATCCCTCCCACATTCCTCTTTACAATGAACCAAAAACAGTCACTTTCAGCTCGGAGCTACAGGAAAAAGTCCCCCTTGATGCTGTACATGTTTGTCCTTGTATTGGGCAGGTTCTTTTTGGGTAGAGTTTCAGTAAAACAGAGGAAGGCACTGCCCACATTCTTTGGACGTGACCTAACTTTTCAAACCATTAGGCCTTGCTCTATAAAACGAAAGTGTGTTTATGCTAATGCAGGTAATGTGGAAAAATGCATACTTTGGCTAATAATGATTTTCGTTTGTTACACAACCTGGCTATCTGTTTCTTTTTCTAGTCCTATTTTCTCTGGTAAGCTATACTTGCAGGTTGCTGTTATCAAAAAGAATTATTTACTGAAGATACGCACAGTCGAAAAAGTCCATATGGGAAAATTGGAACTTGTCCGTTAGTCCTAATATGGATAAAAGCTGGCACTAGGCAACTGGAGAGAGATGAGGTAAGAGTGACATATCTGAGCGAGCATTTCTCTGTTGGTAAAGGAAGCAGGTCATTTTATACACCCACACAGAGAAAGTGTGCAGCAGTCGTGGGCAAATTGATAATGTAAGAGAAGTGTATCAAGTTACTATTTACTGTAGTTCAATAATACCTATGTATAGTGTTTAAAGTAAGTTAAATGTGGTTATTTTGCTGAATTGTACCCTATTATGTATGTATTGAATATGCTGATCTCATTGGGATTTAAAACAACTTTTTTATATTGATGGAAGCCAT
>JAVQKG010212911.1:0-17333 GCA_036025885.1 Hypseleotris bucephala
GGTCTACGTATCTGCAAAGTTTCAAAGTGATCCGGCATTTCGTTTTTGAGTTATCGCGGTCACACGGCCAATCTGCGGATGCGGACGCGGACGCGGACGGACATGAAACCATAATATCGCTATGATATGATCAGACTTTATTTGACATTATTCCTTTACCTCATTAAGTACAATGTAATACACTGTGTAATAACATGTAACTACATTGTAACTAACCCTAAGAATCTAGCAACATCAATAAAAGAAGTGTATTAACGGTGCATCACTTTTTGACCTGCACCAAACTTTCTATTGTATGTAGACAACATATTATGAACTAAAGGCTCTATTCACAAGGGTGGACATGTTATTGATCTATTATTGCAGTCCCTTTCTTCAACACTCTTCTTTCTCTCAAACTATTTCTACCTTTTAATTCTCCCCCTTGTCTTTCCCCTAAACTTGGAGCTGTCAGTTGCGATGATAGCCAGGCTGACGGTTGGAAGGCTTGGCGCTGCAACATGCAACAAAACAAGACACGCTTGTGTAAACTAAAGCAAACACAGCCCCACCGGAGGCAGCGTACACGGGACCCCTCCCACCTGCCACCTTGCACGCACTGATGAAACACACAGCAACACCAGGCAGCTATTAACCACTCTACCACAGACGAGAGCGCTCTTGTTGTGGAAAATCCGGCTCCAAATGCGTGTTCGTTATCATCTCTGTTGCTTCTTGTGTTGTTGTGTTGTGGTTGTTTGCGTTCCCAGACATAGCAGTGCATTGTGGGGGAGATTTGCTATGCTAAAGGAACTGTGACAGGCTAAAGGCTGCTTGACTGGTAAATCGCACCCAATGAGGCAATAAAGTCAAGTTTGTGCCAAGTTGCAGACAAATCTCATCAGGATGGAGCAGGAGTTTGGGGAAATGGCTTCTGAATGGAGGATCAATAATTGACAGGAAGCTCAATTTGCAACACTTGGAGCAAATGGGGTGTAACTATGTAGTTTGGATGTTGTTGGGGACTGAGGAACATGGAGCAGAATTATGTCTTTAGTGAGAAATGTGTCCAACTCGGCTTAAAGTTACAAGAAAAACTGCTCAGACTAATAGAATAGAATAGAGCAACCACTGCTTGTTTACCATACAGGAAGCACATATACTTGTATAAAAACAATATCAAACTTTGCACACACTTCAGTATGGAAATATTCATAGAAAATATATTACAAACTATGCAAATTCCATTATGGGTTGAAGTGGCTGGAGCTTATCAATTACAAAGTCTAAGGGCTAGCACTTAAAGACATAGTAACTGACAGACAACACTTTCCTTCACTTAAAAGTAGAGTTTTTCTATGTTTAAAATGGTTTCAAATATCTTTCTCAGTCAGATATATTTTCTCCATTTTAATGCAATGGCCTCCCCATAAGTGACTTTGTACTTCCCTTGCATCTCTTCTATCTTTGTAATGAATCTGCTTTGCACACATTAAACTTGAATCCAAAATGTAATAGTCCCAACATTGATTGAGGAGATAGTTGTTTCATTGCACTTTTATGTTTCTTCAAATTGTTAAAAACATTTAAATAAGACTAGGCTGTAGACTACAGTGAAGGCAATGACAATAATACCACAATACACAATAATAAAACTAGACCTGTTTAATGCATGTAGATCATGTGTATGGAAATGCATGAGCCTATATCATATACTGGCCTACATATTAGGTAGTAGTAGGCCCAGATAAATATGTTAAGAGGCTTTTTACTATATGTGGTATATGGGGGTCCCTGCTGCGCCTTTCTGTGGGCCATGGCCTGAAAACATGTCCCGCTCCAACTTGATGCATGGAAAGTAAAATGTGCTTGAGTGTCTGTTTTTACCTGTGGCTCATGAACACAGGTGTGTTCAGGCTGCTTATATGTCAATGTCAGGAATGTTTGCTCTGGTACATAGAACAGTATAGAAGGCAGTGTTGAATTTACCCAATATATTTTACAAAACCCATGTTCCAAAAAAGTTAGCACATTATCAATATAAATTTCGTGATGCATGTTGGATGGGTGGGTAGCACTTTAGGTGAGTTTTGTCTGCAGCCTTTCTATGTTATACTCCAGCGTCCTCTCACCGTCCAAAGACATGTTAAAGATGCCATGTTACCTCTACCCTTAGATAAGAATTTTAAATCTATAATATTAACATTTTATAAGTAATAACATTTTTGGAGCAGTTACTTTATATCTGTGGAACACAATAAATAGGTACATAGGTCTCTTTTTTTTTATAGAGGTTTCAACCATTTCTCTTTTTCTTTCATAAATAAATAAGAAAACAAAGAAGTATTTCCTCCCATCTCGCTGCAAATGTTTTTTGGTCAATCTTCTAATTCTCCCTCTTTATGAAAAAACAGCAGAGCCACCAGGCTTAAATGAGGCTAAAGTCCACCGATTTGGACAAATGAAGTTTTAATTGTGCTAAAATATGCAAACGTATTAATCTACATTGGGCCCGCTCCCTTGGGCTCACCCCACCGGCCCGCTCTCCCCCCTGTGCCTGTCTGCTATTATAGCCCAGAATAAGCAGTGCAGGGTATATATTTGTGAAACTGGGTAATTCTAGTCCACTTTATGTCTCTGCTGTTTCCCGGCAGACCCATAGCTCCTTTATGTGAGACCCCAGGAGAGAGTGCCCCCTGCATAGAGACAGGCCTTGAAGAAACAAACACCATCAGTAACCTGTCTGCTGTAACTCCGGCTCCACCAAGAAAAAAAAATCAGCTTTACTGCAATCCATCCGTCCTCTCTCGCTCTCCTCCAACCTAATCATTGCGGCCCCCATTTCTGGTGATTTATGGCTATGCGGGCCGCCGGTAGCCGATAGATCAGGCCTGGTTGTGGTGGCGGGGGGCCGGGGAGGCAGTGGGGACTGGAGGATGAGCTGGGACAGAGGGAAGAATACAGGGAAAAACTCACCTGTGATGGAGTGCACTGAGGAAAAGAAAAGGATATTGGCATTTGTAGGGAGTGGTGAGAAAAGTGTGTGGGAATTGTTGTTGTCGGCTATTTGAGGCAATGGTGTACACTATAGGTAAATATTAATATCAGAGCTATATCCATTCATCTGATTATGTCTGTTAGGGTTGCAAGGTGACTGGAATTGACAGACATGATAATATTTCTGCATTTAAGTAAGTCAGCAGACACATGGCTCGAGTCATTAGCATAGACAATTTCTATTAGAGACTGATTACTGCCTGAGGCTCAACAACAATATCCATGGTAATAGACAAAGATATTGATTTGATTTATTTGAGTGAAATATGATGTAAAGGAGCAGATTAAATTGAGGTGGACAGAGACTTGGTCATCCTGTCTAGGAATCATTAATATGTTTCCTAACCTTAACCTAGCTATAACAGGTACGAAGGTACGCCGAGCTATAGGATAATCTAACAACATCCCTGGATCACGTGGGGTTTGGAGCTCTATAGCTTGCAAACTGACTGGTCTCTGTTGTTCAAAAGAGGTTTCTCATGATGTCTATCTTGTTGAGTGTTGCACTCCAAAGCTCTTAGTAAAACCATCTCTTTCATTACAGTTACAGTGACATACAGTAGTTGACTCTGCCATTCATGGTTGGTTTGGTGTTAAGACAAGCACATTTGGATGTCTCTTTCTCTTTACATCTGCAGATTTATCCTCATGGGGCATAGTCTACATCCTTTTAATGATTCTCTAACTGGACTGAAGATATTAGTCATTTGTGTGATTATGTGAGATCTCAGTGACCAGTGAATTAAAAGAAGGCCACAGCATTAACACTAATGAGGCCATGGGCTCCTCCAGAGTGACCTGGTTTATCAAGGGTTTTGCTGAAAAAACTTCAAAACTAATGGTTAAGGGAAGTGCACCTGCTGCTGATAACCCAGACTCAATTAAAATGTCTTGGTAACTGTGAAAAGTTAATCAACTACCTACAACTTTATTTTATTCTCATTTGGGATTCAAGCAACTGTGGACTGTGAATTAGGTACATCTATAGGACAATGATTAGTTAGTTAAAGAGCTAATAGTGACAGACTTCCATTCATTCACTAACATTCACTATTTATGGGAACATGCAGACTTTTCACAGTGGGAGAAAGAGGAGAAAACCCACAGCAACACAGGGAGGACATGAGTCTTTGCAGTGAACATCTACATATTTATGTACTACGTGAGATAAAATAAAATAAATAAACATACTTTAACTTAAATTTGCACCAGACTGTACAGAAATCTGTCTATTATCTCTTGCTATAATCCTCATTTTCGACCAGTTTGGTACTTAACCCTACACTAAAACTGCCTCTCTCCTCCTCTACATAAAGCTGGCCGTGCTCAGAGCTTGGACCACTTGATTTTAAACATAGACTGGATTACGTCCTTCCAAACAGACTGACCGTGTCCAATCAGTGCCGTGGTGCCTTTGAATGGAGAATACTCACCTTATGTCTGGGCTGGTGGACGTACGCACACAGCCTTAAAACGGGGCCCTCTTGGGGATCGCTCTACGTCCAACGGGCAACATAAGAGCATAAGAGAAATCCCGTAAAGAAAGAGAAATGTCTTTTAAATGACATCCCTATTGTGTGCCTGTGCGGGCGATGGCACTTTGCAAAACTGTGAACAATGAGTGTCGGAGAAATGCCTTATCCTACAGGGGCCCGACAGCACAACTGACATTACCATAGTCATTTAAATACAGTAATCCAATTTTCTGCCTCAGACGACAGGGCCAGCTAACTGTGTGAAGGGCGAGGGGAGAGGAGAGTGTGTCTGGGACAGCGTTGGACAATCTAGACTATTATGTGACTTTGTGATGAGGTGACAACATGGTAAAATACTGCAACATCCTGCAATTGTAAATATGTTCTAACCACCCAGCCTAAAAGACTTCCCAACACACTGTGGTATATATTGAAGAAAAGTCAAATTTAGACTACCATTTCGTATGGGTTTCGTTTGGATTAATATCAAATATTAAAATGAGACAATGACATACATTTTATTTGTTTGCAGGTATAGGACAAAGGGGGGAGTAGCTATTTCATAATTAAGTTTGTGAAAGTCTTTTAAATGTACTTGAGGGGAGTTACATAAACCATTTTAAACTTTTAAAAAAGTACAAATAAAAAAGTAAACTAGAGAAGGTTTTTTTAATCAGGAAACAAGGGTTGGACATAACAGAATTAGATTCCCCCCAAAAAAGTATTTTTTACTTAAACTTTTGAAATTACCCAACTATTAATTCTGTTCAATGCATTTACTTCTACTACAGTTTGTAACAGTGTTTTGAAGTAACCATTCTCTCTCTTCAATATAGATTTGTAATAGAGAAGAACATCCGTTCCTCCCAGAGCAGGTGGGTTTTGGAGGGTGTCTGTGTGGGCCCAGGGTTAGTTGGGGTATAGATGGTAGCAGCTTTGGGGCCATGGCAATGATATCAGATGGAACAACAAAAGAAGAGCAAGAGGACAAGACTGTTTCCACACAAGCTGTCCCATTCTTGTGCGCTTCCGGTCCAGTGGAAGAGTTGATGAAGTTTAAATGAAGCAGAATTAGGAGATCAAAGCTCCGGGGTGTGGGGCTGCTGTGGAGGCGATGTTATACCCCCCACCTGCTGGCTCCTCTGGGGAACGGCCTTCGAGACAGCTGACCTGGACAAAATCAAACCCTACAGCTCCGGAATAAGTATCTCTAAATGTGATAATCTCCAATCACCTCTAACATCAATTCAGTCAAGGCCGGGGTTAATGAGCTCAGGTTCCATCGAGCGTACACACACCCCTTGGACCCACGCACACGTATTCCCATCATCATTGTTGTTCTTTCTCTTTAATCCCTTTTACTTCAGCTGATTTGAGCAAGGCGACGGAAGACAAGGGAAAAGCCTATTACCCAGGCTCCTCTGCTCTCAACTATCTAAATGCTAACGAGAAGGGGGCGGCAGGGAGCGGGCGAGAGGGCTGGGCTTGTAGGGAAATGATTGTTGGGATATGTGTGTGCTCAGTTACATGCACTGCTTAGTCAAGTTGACAGTGAGATTAAGATATCTGGGCTGTTGTCCATGGAGCACAGGTGAGATTTGAACTTGACCGATTTTCTCATTACAACAAGAGAAAAGAGCAAACGAAACACATTTTATGACAAAAATGGTGCTCTGCATGTGGTTGTGGAAAAAAATTGTCAATCAAAAGCATCTATTATTACTCAAATATTCTTAGACAACTTCTGTTTATAAATTACATTACATTTTGTTATGTCAAAATTCAAAATAGTGCAGGATATTCGTAACTATAACTTGCATTTTCAGTTTGTTTTGGGCATTTCCCACCTTTATCTACTGTGAGCAAATAAGAAACATGGGTTTGAAAACAAAGATGAGATTGAATCCAGACAGCTCTGCATTGTATGTGCCATAGGTGGAATGCTGCCAGCACAAACTCTGATGATGCATCTTTCTACTGTAAGACAAAACGGAATAGTTTATTAAACATGCACTTTTATATTTCCAAAGTGTCCAAAGTAAAATGAGTAAGTGTTTTTTCTGGAGGGATGTCCTGTCCCACAGAAGGTACTACTTATAATCGTTTATTTTAGGAGTGCATGTAGGGGAAATTAGCTACCTGAACGGAGGTCTGTACTCTCTGTGTGCTCTCTAGTAAAGAATATATAACGTGTTTGTCCAAAATAATCACTGTCATTCCTAAGAGCCAGGATGTTTTGTTTTGCATGTATACGCACTGACAGAGGACAGGAAATGGATGGCTGGCAGCGGAGGAGAGAGGAGAGGCTAAACTACACTTGATAGAGGTCTCCAATGGTTATTTTTAAAGCCCAGTGCTGACCTCTCTGTCCCAGGGGTCAAAGCACCTGATCTGGGCCCTTTACTTCCACTCTGACAACTCCTGCCTTTACACATTATCAGTCTGCAGCAGGTTATCACTGTTGTATTGATTAAAACAAGAGGGAGCCGTGTGCCCCGCTGCTCACAGTCCAACCAAGAAATAACACCAGGAAATCAGTCTGAAATGTGGGGTTTAACCAGCTCTGAGTATGGGTCACTGTGGGGGCAGTATAGATGTGCCCACTGGACCATGTCTTTGTACAAGCTGAAAGTGTCTTTTAGCGTTTAATCTGTGATATTCACCATTAAAAAATTATTTATCGTTATTAAACAACTGATAGAGGGTTAAATGTGACAGAGAGATAAGAGATTGTTAGTTGTCACCAAAAGTAAAGTCTGCATCTCCTCCCTGTGTTGCTGTAGGTTCCCTCCATCTTTGTACAGGCATGGAGGTGTAAATTAGTGGATCTAAATATGGTCATAGAGAATATATGTGAGTGAATTGTATGTTGTTTGTGAGTATATGTCTGCCCTGCGACTAAGGTGTACACACAGTCTGGAGTAGAAAAAGATGAATTATTTATTTGTTATATACTTTCTAACTATATTGTGGCTGCAATGCTGGACTTGCCAACTAATGGGCCAACTGATGGAGCACCCATCTACCAAAAATACTTGTATCCAAATGACATGTCAAATAGAAGCAGTGTTAGGCTGAGAATTAACCACTGACAAGTTGTGACTATAATCCTGCTGAAAATCATTGTGGTAATTAGGCAAAAAAATGAAATATGATGTGATTTTGTTTCATTGTGCAACATTTTTAGCTCATAAAGTACATTGTAAATTAGACTATCTGAATATAGAATAAAATAATTAGCACTTTACATAACCCGTAGATTTGGTCAGTGTGGGTTGAATTTTGAGCAGACACTAATGAGGGTGAGCAACAGTTTGGTGGATTTCGATTCTCCATAATTTGCTATTTCAGATTTAGGCCTTGTATGTTTTTATCACTTCTTTATAAAATAATTTTAACTGCTGGCTATCCAATGCTTGGGGGTCTCTGTAAAGGTTCCCCATTGGCAAATCATGATCCAATCAATAGAATAGGACTCCAAGAAGCTAATTAAAGAGAAGTTAGCTAGACCCCTTAAAGTTCCTTGTTCTTTTTGCTCAAGTGTATTTTCCATTTATTTTCATTTACTTTTTTGGGTCATGAAAATCTTCCCCTTTCTTTGGCTTTCTGCACACACACACCTGATTTTCTGTGGCTGGTGTAGTCTGGCGGAAAAGTCCAGGCTAAAGCACGCGGTCACCTTGAACTCACATTTCGATGGTGAAATACTTTGTTCCATTATGAGTTTTTCCTCCTTTCCCCTCCTCCGCACTGACGCTTCAAGCAATTGTTTTCTCACTTAGTCTTCTTGATACAGTACCCACAGGCCCCTAAAAAACAACTGAGCAAATATTTGCCGATCGCTCGAGCTGAAATGATGATTACGAGCCAAGGATGTCTGTGCCACCGTCGCAACTACACCGGATTTAATTGGACTACAAATTCTCCGAAGAGAGCCATTGCAATGTTTTCCCTTGTTTAATTTTGTGAACTTTGCAATTACGGCAAGGTGGGGAGCGTTGCACCTGTGTGTGGAGAATTAATTGCCGGCAGAATTCTCATTTACATGGAGATATGAGAGAGAGAGCTGTTCTTTCAACTTTTACTATCAATTTGATTTGTTTTCCTTGTCCCCGAACAAGAAGAGATGTGTTCAAACTGGTGAGACATCTTTAGAAGAAGGAGGAAGAGGAAGTGAACTAAATGACTGATTTGGTTATACTACTTCAACGATACCTCGATGAGTAAAAGTAGAGAATAAATGTTATAGACGCAAATTTTACAATCCTTCTTTGGAAAGTATTGTCAATTAATGTGTGTTGGCAATACTAATATTGCTTTTACTATGAAATTGGCTTTTGAATTGAAGCACTTCCAAAAATCTAAAATATAGTAGAGCTTTTTTCTTCTTCTACTAATCCTTGTAATCTTTATCTTGTATTAAAGGTCAATGTGTCTTCTTAATCTATAAATAACTATATAAGTAATAAGTAATAGTATTGGTTTTTCTAAAACACAAACAGATTAAGTAAAATTTAAGTAACAATTGTATGTTTACCGTAATTTTTTTATTTTAGGATTAGTTAAATTAGTTGATTTAATCTAAAGCAATAATTTCATTTAAATCCAATAAATACACTGAAACATTACATTACATCAAACTTTTGCAGCTGTGGCATGGTGGTTAAGCAATTGCCCTGCAACCAAACGGTCACCAGTTCGAATCCCTGAGTGAATCCTGTCGTTGTGTCCCTGGCACTTAACCGACATTGCCTATGAAAAAAAGTGGTGGAATGATTGGTGTTTGGTGGTGGTGGGAAGGGTTGGTTAATTTCAGCTCATGATCCTCTGAAATTCATGTTGATAACTCCATGATTATTGTGGTTATGCCTTTTCTCTCTGAGAAGAATCTTGTCCTTCCTGTGTTCTTGTGGGTCATCTCACTCCATCTTCCTCCCATCATCCAGAATTGCATGCATGAAAATCTAAAAAACTCATGACCAAAAAATGTCACAGTAAAGGTGTGTGTCAATGGATGGAAATGGCCACTCTCTAGTTTGCACATTGCATGCTATATATCCTCCAGTCACCTGTAACCCATAATAATAAATATTGGAAATGAATGATAATACAAGTGTTCCCCACACAGAACTGCATTTCTCTGAATTGTTATACTGTAATTGCAAACAGTGCACTTTAATCCTTGCCAAATTTCCCATTGGGCTCTGTCAGATTTGACGTGATTTACTATCAATGGTTCGTGGAAATGTTACATAGCTACATTTGATTTGGGAGTTTGTATTGAGCGTCACATTTTTACTCATAGTGCATATAACCGCTCAAACCATTTTCCCATCTCTGCCTTTTTGAAGAATCCCATTTGATTTCGTATATCGGCCAATGAAACAGTGGAGGGTGAGAGGCAAGCGAACAATCAGTCTTTGTAATGTGATCCACGGATTGAGAGTGCTGAGTAAATGTTTGCGCAGGCAGCCATCCAAGCCCACAGTCAAACGAATCTTCCACCAAAAAAAATATCTATCTATCCAGGGCAGGCCTTTTCTCTTCATCCGCCTCCCGCCTGTGCCAGTGGGTTCTCAAGCGCATTATATTCCGGCGCTCTGTGCATTTTTCATACAGGCTCACCTTTTATGTTTTATGTACGCCAGCTCACGGGAGAACATCTGTGTAGGCGCGCCCTAGCAGCATCCCTCGCTAAGTTTCGATGGAGAACTCATTTCGGAATGGGAGAACTGGTGCAGAATGCCAATACCTGTGAACAAACCTACTGTATACCATCAAGCCCCATCCTGGATATTTCATTTCCATAATAGACGGAAGCAGCAACACCTCCGCACATGCTGTTACCGCAATAATTTGAAAACAGATTGCCCGGATTTGTAAATTCTCGGATTATCAGCGCCATGTCTTCCTTGACCTCTATCTTGGCTGTGAACTTTCTAGAGTTGAAATGTAGCCTACGATACGTGGTTGTTGCAAAGACTTTTCAGAGGATAAGCTGGTATTATGTATCCTTAATGTAAATAGATTTTCTTTGCGGCACATTTTCTTGTAAGACAGAAATCTATATAGCGTGGTGAGACTTTATAATTGACCCTGGCTGCTCCCCCATGCAAAGCTGATAAATCCCTGATCCAAGTTGTAATGCAGCAAAATACAATGCATATTATGTCTGCTTGGATGTAAGTACGGGAACACAACAAGAGCCTTTGAAAAAATCTAATGAAATTGGTTTAGTTCACAATATATTCAAATCTGCTCTAGATATTTGAATAACAACACTGGTTTTAACTATAATTTAGGATTGAAAACCTAAGGTGCTACTAATAATTCTTGTATTAATGTATTTAGCTGTGTTGCATTATGGCAATGTGGTTTTTAGTGATTTATTTTGAACATTTAGTCAGGGCCGTAAAGACATAGCTTACATAGGGCTTTGTGGAGTTAACAACAACAAACTTTTAGCAGAATTTGACTTTTCATACCTTAATGCCTTAAATTAAAGCTAAATTAAATCTTAAAGTTTATTAAAGACATTTTCATATTCTAACTGACAATTTGCAATAGTTGAACTAGTTGTATTCAAAGAAATTTGATCAAATGGATCATTTTAGATATTTGGCAACAAGACATCATGCTGTTTTGACCTTTGAAATAGCTTTACACAAACTTAGAGTAACTATTGTTTTAATGTAAATGTTTGACTTTGGGTGTAATGTTTACATTTTATTAGAAGCTGAACATCAGTTCAAGACCTTTTCTGTTTCTCTTGGCCTCAACCTTTGTAATGATTTCTCTAGGACATGCTGCCACCTGGTGTTAGCGTCTGTGACATAGCAATTAACTGAATTTTGGAATTTTAGTCAGATGTTTGGACCTTGAATCTTTACAAGTAAAATTAAAGACATATATTTGTAATAGTTATATAGTTTTTGTTTGTTTGTTTGTTTTGAATTTCAGAAATTCAACCAATGACAGATTTAAACCACATAATATCCTTTTTGGCAATCTATTTTTCTTGATGTGTGTGGTTTTGTTCTTCACTGAAAGTAGCAGATAGACCATGGACACAGATAGAGATGGGTACAGATAACGAGGGAGGCAAATACCCTAAAGGATTAGCAAAAAGCCTGGATAATAGTCAGTCATTGCCATGGATACAGTAGTCCACAACCAGAGCCCCCTTTGATTCAGATAACAATATGATTTACTGTTATAGGGCCTTAATCAGGGTACACCATGAAAAGTTAAAGGACTGAGACATACAGAATTTCCTCTATTTTTCACTCATGCATTTGCAGGTAGCTATAGCCGAAAACTAGAGAACCCACGGTAACACTGGAAGGACAGCAAACAGTGTATGAGGAATAAAACAAATAAAACTCTAAATATCATTGCCATTATAAAACAGAAAAACTAAAAGGGGAAAGACAATTGAGGGGAAAAAAGTGTAGTTAAGGATTGGAAATGAGTGAATCATGGGCTGTAACTGATCCTGTGGTCCACCAGAGACCTGGTTATGTGCAGGAGGCAGTCTGCAGGTAGCCTCTGGGACATGGCAGGGCGTTTTGTCACGCTCCACAGCCTCGGTGCACAACCTAACTGGCCACATTGGCTCCTGGTCCACCAAACTGGTCCCAGCTTGGTGCTTTGTCAATGTGCTGTGACTAATCCAGCAGGGGGCCCGCATCTTTTCTCACCCTAATTAAAAGAGGATTAGATGTGACACATCTCCAAGGCCATTCTAACATGCATCTATAGCCTTACAACTTTCAGGACAATGACTCTTGCTGAGACTGGCTGCTTATTTCTTTTTTATGATAACAGCAAAACAAGAATCTAAATGTATCTCAAAAAAGTGTCTTGTTCAGTTGCTGGAGTTTGAGCAGGTATCTTTTTTTCTCATTCACTCATTTCTCAGTGGCACTGACAGTTCATTTCTCTCACAAACGCCTGAACTTGAGAATGAAGCCTCGATCCTTTAGACCAGTTTTCAGTGACATCTGCTGGTAAAATAATGTATTGCATCGTCCATACTCGTCGTGATAGGTGCAGGTTGCACGTTACACTTGTGATACGTGCAAATAAGTTGCACAGTGCAAACAATAAAAAAAAATGAAATCATGGATAGGGAAAGGCAAGGGCTCCTTCAAGGGCAGCCACCTTGTCACTGGTGTATTGATTCAGTTTGTTGGCTCTATGGGGGCCCCTGCTGGCTGTGTGTTGTATTGGCATTCTTTGAAAAATCTTGGATCCAGATGGTGATCCAGATCACTCCCAAAATCTATCAATTGTTCCTTGTGTCATTCCCGACCTTTAAATTTCATATAGTTATGGTTAGTTATCGCGTAAAAACAATAAGACAGATAGATGGACAAACAGACAAATGCTACTTGAAACATTACCTCCTTGGCGGGGTAACAGTGGTTATTTCTGTGGAACAATGCATTAGCCTGCATGGCTTATAGGCTATTTTAACACCTTTTCACTGATAAAACTAATTAAAAACATTGCCTACACTAACAAATAAAAAAATACAGTGTATGCGTTATTCAATAAAATACAACATATTCATTATTATTATTTGTACGTTTGTGCATATAATTATTTGAATGACCTTAAAGGATATCTAATATGTAGCCTTTAAGAATTTTGTTACTAGAAAAAAAGAGGCAAACTAATATAAACAGGTTTAATTTGCCCTGGGTTTTGACTTGCAGGCAGGTTAGATAACAGAATGAAAAGATTTAGTATGTGTATACCCTTCAGTTTCTCCCACCACAAAAAAATGTTCAATGGTGCCAACAATAGCGGCTAAATACTAAAAAATCACTAAATCACTAAATCACAAAAAAAAAAATGAAAAGAAAAAGACAGGTGCAATCTTTATCAGTGGTTTATAAATAGTCAGCTGAGATTAGCCATATTTAAGTGCTGGTCAATAGGCCAGCAGCTGTCACAGAAGAGCCCTTGACCTTAGCCTGTCTTCTAATGTCCATCATAAACATCATAGTAACAGATTTTTAAGTCAGATTTAAGAGAACATGCAGAAGATTTTTCTCGGTGAATGCCCACTTTAGTTTTTATATACACACTGCAATACTTTTTAATTTAGATTATATGCTGTAAAAGTTTAAAAACAACAATTATAAGTGACCAAAAGAACTACTTAAAGGGCCTTTTCATAACAGGCCTGCTCCTCCCTCACCCTTCTGACTACACTATCACCTTTACAATCACCTTTACATGCACATGACATTCAAACGCACTCCCCTCACTGTCATGGTACTGGGAACGTTCCTATTCCATGTGCACACTGAGTGACCATTAGAAGCACCACATTTAATATCCTCTATATGTCAACTTATAGAGGAGAAAGTTGTTGGTACACCTGGATTAATTTGACATTTTACAAGGCAATTACATGTGGCAAACCTAATTATATCTCATCATTACTGGTATTCTCAAAGACGAAATATCGAATTTGGGGCTTTGGATTACTTCTGTCTGAAGTTTTTTCTGTTGCAAATTTGTGTTAAGTTCTTTATTTTTCTGTTTTATATGCTGTGTGTATCTGTTGTTAGTTGCAGCCAACTACTTTCACATAAGGGTTTGTCCAGTTGCTGCTGCAGGCTACACACTGGTATGGAGGGGATTTGTATACACACAGACATACAGGAGGACCATCATCTCCTCCTTAAATGTTCCAACATTTAAGTTACTGATTTTAGCAGGATTTTAACTGGTTAGGGTTATGGCGATGGCCACGGTTAGGGTTTTATATCGGTCCCTGGTTTGGTCAGTCAGAGGCATGGTTGGTTTGGGTGCTAGCTTAGGGTTAAGGTTCATTGAAAAGATGTCCTGGGCCAACAACAACAATTTAGGCCCTGGTACACGGCAACACGGTGATATCAGATCAACCCCATTGTGGAGATGAGTGCGTCACAGTGCCTGACAGTCAGCGCTCTGGGTAGAACAGTCCCGTAGGTCCTCCCTGTACAGGCGCTTGAGTAGCTTTAGTGGGGCACTCGGTCAGTAAACATAATACAGCACTGACAACTGCAGAGGCACACCGTCTGACTAGACTATTACTATATTTACAAACTCCATCGCGTTGAATCATGGACCACGAAGACACGGCAATGAGAGAGAGCAAAAGAAAAGAAAGACAATCGGGTATTTCCATCTTTTGTAATGCTTTTTTGGTTATTCGACATTACTAACAATACACACGGTGAAAATGTGAAATAAATAGTTACTTTGTATTCATAAGTGAACCACGCATGTGTCTACTTACAGTCTCAAATAGTTTCTTGAGATAAAGTAACGGCTAACGGTTATTAGCGTGCGTCCAAAATAATGCACGTTTTCTTCTTGCAAATAATATACAGACTTGTAGCTCATTTACTTCTAGTGTTCAAATCAATATTTAACTACGTACCGTGTTTTTAAGCCAAAACGTACAATTTGCAATGAATGGAGTTTTTCTTCTGTTGATATTTAGCGTTAGATTAGCTAACGTTGGTATTTTAGTTCGAATTTGATCAGGGTCTGTCTGGAAATGGGACGCTCTGGTAGTAGTATAGTTCGGCCTCAAATGTTAAAATGAAGTTAAAATCGTATCATTAAAATCCATTCAGTTTTGCAATATACTGAGAAATGTTATTTATTCATTCATTCATTTTCTTCAGCTTATTCACGTGATCTTGGGGTGCAATATTTGGTTCTGGACAGGGACCAACTAGTCAATTTTAACAGACCTCAAATGAAAAAGAATCAGCAATCACTATGACTGGAGTTTTTTTTTGGCTGCTCACTTGACCTTTTGCTAGAATCAGCCTAGAGGGAAACTACTTGACTATAATCACACTCTCCATTAGGTTACATCTAGGCATTGCTTTGTTTTTGGCATCAATTAATTATTTGTGTTTTTTTCCCCGTGACCATTTTTGTAGTATCTATCAAACCACTCCCTCACTGACCACAGGAATAGTGTTTGTGACAAAAGGTTGTTAGATAAATGTGTTACAAGAGTATAATACAGAGGGTCATTTTAGTCAAACATGTTTGTTTTCCAACTCCTGTGACTTCTGACTGTGTTTGTAGGTCGTCCCTTACATGATGTAGAAGGTATGAAACTCTTCAGCCCTCTCCGCCTGCTTTTTGATAATTTTTGATGACCTAATAATTTTTACTTTACTTACTTTTTGCTACAGCTGATGACACCACAATTCAATACATTTGCTTGATTAAAATGTTTATTTTAGCAGGTGTTCTAAGTCAGACCCCAACCAACCTGTTGCGTTGCATGAAAATTATGATTAAAATGCTTCATACTGTACTTTTGTTTTGTTTGACTTTGGCATTTTCTAATCATCCTTATACAACAAATGACTTTTTAAATCTTTCTGTCTCTCTAATGGACTCCTTTCCATTTACTCCAAAGACAAGTTGACAAACATGAATTACTGGAATAATTTGGGGACTTTCAGAATTGACTGCAGTGTGTTAGAAGATGTTGATGTTTTGAGTCGTGATCCTAGCTGTACCATCCTGTGTTTTGCATGTTAGAGATTTTTTTAGCATTTGTTTGGCCCTTGTTTTGTCTTCATTTTTAAATTAAGATTATTTTTGTTTTTCTGATTTTATGTTCCCATGTTTTTTGTAGAGGATGTGGCTAATAGCTTGTATTAATATAGTGTTTTTAAGACATCTTAAGTGCTTTAGAATTGAGTCCATTATTCATTCACTTCACTCACAGTTACACAGTTGTTGTCATCTGAGAGTTGGAGTAAAGAGCCAATTCTAATGTCCAGTGTTACAGCATTAAAACTACAATAATAAAATGTTTTGTGATGTCTGAAATTTCCAACTAGTTAAAGCAGTTGTAACCATTACAAATCTCTTGTTCTATTTAGTTCAAATCGATCTATAAAAGACAAATTGAATATACTACACTTTCAATCATGTAGGTTTTTTCTGTCATAAAAATCTCATCCTTGAAATTTAAAGAGAAATACATTAATGTGCAGAGTTATAAAAACATACATGGTTTTATTAATAAACCGCCCTCCTGCCTGTAAACCCTGTAATATTCTCCTTGTTTAATAGTTTATTGTTGAGAGACATAAGCACATATTTTATTATACAAACAGATTGATAAGTTGCATATATCTCTGTTGATAATGTCCTGTCTCTCCTCAGCTCTGGAGAACCCGGACACGGACATCGGTCTCTGTGGCTGGATCCTGGTGATGTTCTCGATGTTGCTGATGGTGGTCACGCTGCCCCTCTCCATCTGGATGTGTATCAAGGTCAGAACCTTATGTGGTGTCCAGAAACTATACACTCTTTCACTATTTTGTCGTCATTGTTGGTCATTGTTGTCCACATTTTCATTAAAGTTGCTGATTGGCATCCTCAATTCCTTAAATATCTTTTTATATCCCTTTCCTGTTTTATATAGTTCAATTACCTTTTTCCTGCAGATCTTTTGACATTTTTTTTACACCAGTTACATGCAAACAGGTTCATCTCCAGAGTATGTAAAACCTTTGGGTCATTTGGATTGTTTCTATTGTCATTATGTTTTTAAAAGAGTAAACGCTGTTGTTTGACAGTAAATGGCTTCACCCGACCACCAACCATATATTCTTAACCTGGCATGCTATGACGTAGCCAAACAAGGAACTGCTAAATTCGTAAATTTAATAAATTATCGCTGGGTGATTTTTAATGTTTTTGTAAAACTATAGCAGCATACATTACGTTTCTCAGCGTTAGCATGTTGCTAATACGCTTTAATAAAGGCTTGTTGTTGTC
>JAVQKG010213227.1:0-13784 GCA_036025885.1 Hypseleotris bucephala
AAAACAAAAACATAGGAGGGGATGATTTCACACAAAAGGATTGTAGCAATAGATCTGTTCAACTGAGGAAGTGAAAATCTTTACCAGTGGTGGCCAAGACATAAGTCATTATTTTAAGATGTTGTCAACATGTCTGCAAATGCAAAATGCAATAATTTAAGATCTCCGGTTGAAATACAATTGACTACATTTACAAATATATGTAAAATAATAATATAAAAAAAACTAATAAAACAAAAAGTTTATAAACTGGTGTCTAAAGTTACCCGGCGCTTACTTTTCAAGTCAGGGCTAAGCTGCCACGGAAGCTGGAATGTTGAGCCTGTCACCTGAGCAGAAACAGTAGTAATTAGGTTTTTAACAGTTACACAATAGGTCTGTCATTTCTTTGTATTTCTCTCATCTGCTGTAAAGATCTTTCTCAATCAGTAACCTAAAGCTTTTCCTCCTAATCCACACATAGCCTTCAGTTATTTTCCTTACTTCAATAAATAAATAGATACTTTGAAGAAATAAATGTGTGACAAATTCTCAACCCTCTATTCAGTCAGGGTGAAGGGAAAATGGGGCAAACACAAGATGATTTGACATGGGGCAGTATCAAAGGTCTGGGATGAAGAATTACCGGAGCTAGCCCAATAACAGAATGATTGATTAGCCCAGTACCCCACACTGTCTGAGATAACATTGTTCAAAGTGTCCAAAACGCAATGTCAACAGAGTGTCTCCCTCCCGGGCTTCGCTCTTCCTCCGTTACCCAGAAATCCTGAGGTGACCCTTGACCTGCTAGCATGTCCAGCTGCGGAAAGCAATGTTCCATAAAGCGTTTGCCCCTGAAGGTTCAAAACAGTGGCAAAATGGTGGCAGATGCTTTATAATGTAGGTTAGATGTGGTCAAAAATGGAAGAAAATAGACTTGTCTTGAAGGTAGTTTGTTCCTTATGAGAAACGGTGTTATTCAAAGGTCAATAGCTGTGCTTCTTACATTTTATGAGCATCAAATTGTTACAAATCATTCCGGTCTAGTCACTGTCGGACGAGTTAAAAGGCATTTTCTTCCCTCTTACTGTCCAGCTCTGTTTTAGCACTTCCTGATGCAGTTAGTCATGACAAAGACTATACCGCAGAAGCACATGGTTTGAGTTTAGCCCAGCGCTACCAATATGGCTTTCATCCGGTTTCTCACTCTCATCTACTCATGTATAACACACCGTGGCCAAAGTGCGGTGTAATAAGATGCAGAAACGCTTAACCACTATTGAACAATTGTAATAATCATAACTAAAATGCATGTACTCCCCGTGATACAGTGGGTTTTCTCCAGGTTCTACAGCTAGCTCCTGTTTTCCAAAGACATGCATTAGTTAGGGGAATTGGTGCCCCTAACCCGTGAATGTGATAGTGAATGATTGTCTTTTGATACATATGTCTCTAAATCAGATTGACAACTAAATGGTCATTATTATTGGACTATGTATACTTGCTCCATATGTGTTTTGAACAGTCAAAGTCGTCATTCTCTGTGTTAGCCCAAGCTTCTTACCTCGTGCGTGTAATAGGTGGTCTGTTTGAGCATGCCACCTCTGCATTACCTTATGTGTAATGCAGCTAAGGTAGTAATTTTCTCGACACGCTATGGTGAATGGGTTCGTCCTTAAGCATGTTTTCTGTAACCAGACGATACAGCCTAAGTACTAGTTAGAAGGAAAACTGGAATGCCCCAATGCTAAGAACAGGCATTATTCATCTCTACAGGTGTGTAAATGTCAGAATACCACTCAAGCATAAAGTAGGTGTTTCGAATTTAACGTTCCATTTGATACTGAGATACTGAGATATTAACATGCTGTAAACAATGCTTTAAAACACAACTAAAACTGTTAGCAAAGGTAAAAAAAAAATCATCATCCATTAACAACTGTGACAAATGTGTTACCTCCTTCAAACATTTTGCCTCAATATATCACAAAAAGCTATATTAACCAGTTACTGTTACTGGCTAACTACAAAAAGTGATAAATCACAAGTAAATAGGTAAGTAGTTCAGTCCAAAAGGGGGTCTCACTGGCTCCCTAGGTGGAGTCTGCCTGTCCTTCACATTCTTAACGTGTGCTCTCTCTGGGTACACCAGCCACCTCCTACTTGAGAATGAATGGTTGCCAGAGCATTTTTCAAGATAGGCTTGGAAGGAATGACAATGCTGTTTTATTATTTTGAAATAAGTGCACAAAGTTTTATATTAATTGCTTTGTTGACTGAATGTAGCCAATTTATGAGTATAGCCCCGTAGATGAAACACCCACAAACAATTATCCGCAGTTTCACAGTTGTCTCAAGCTCCACAATGTAATATTATTATTTTTCCCCGGGCCTCCAGCATGTTTGTGCACTTACACACCATTACGTCATGACTTATTAGACCAACAAGTGGAACCATCGCTGCCACTCTTCACCTAATACTGTGACTCACTATAGGCTTTTCATTCCTTACTGTATTTTATTTCCGATCATGGAACGGAAGCTGCTAGCATGATTGGAATGTATTCATGTCTCCGTAAATGATCTTCGGTTTCAGATTTTTACAATATAACATGCTTTTTGCAATAAAACAAATTCAAAGATGAGTTTCAACTACGCTTGACTGTCAAATATGTTATTGTATTTTATGCCTGCATGTACTGTGAAAATCCCATATAAAAATCAAAGCTTCAGACTTAAATGAATCCTACATCTGGTGAGGTTTACAGTAATTGTTAAGCACGCAAGTCCACTTTTCTCATACTCATTCTGTGATCAGATGCATGGCAGAACAAGTAAAAAGTGGTGTCCCTGGCGAGGAATGTAATTTGGTTAAGAAATATGTAATTTAAGAAGGTACGGCCATGCACAGACAAGCCTGCACACAGCACACACATGGCAGCACTATGAACGTATGTGCTAGTGCAGACACATAACATATGACTGTAGCAGACATGGGTTTGACAGACAGCAACACACAGACAGTGGCCAGCTTCCACCATGTTACAATTTCATGTGACATATCGACTCGTACTAACCTAAACAAACATTCACTCAATACAAAACAACAGTTACAAAACATTTGAAAAGCCAAGGAAACTTGAATTTTATAGATGTCAATAGACAATTTATGAAGAGTACTACAGTTTTTATGAGTGATGACACATAGACAGCGTCACAATACCAGTGCCAGCTAACACACCACACGTCATGCCCGCTGTTCAGACAGATAACATGAGCCAAAAAAACATCCCCGTGTCCTAGAAGCATGTGCTGTAGACAGAATTTGACAGCCATGACAGTAGATAAGAAAACTTGTGGTGGGTAAATTTGGGGCAGCAGTTGGTGAGGAGGAGGAGCGGATTGCCCTCAAACCAGAAGGATGGTGGTTCAATCTCCTGTCTAATTCATTTTTTTGTCATGCCCTATTCTCAATAAATAATGCACTTATTTGTAAAGTGTTTTGAGTGACAAAAAAGGCACTAAGTCCTGTAGCATTAATTAAGGTATACATAGCTTGTGTTTCTTGTGCATTATTACTGATAATAATCAAACTGGTAACACCAAAACAGTGGGAATTACAGCTACCAGACAGTATAAACACAATAAATGCATTTTAAAAGAAAAACAAGATAATGATTTGCTGGACATAAGTAAAGCAATGTATTTGGGGGGAAAAGGCCCATTCAGTAATCAAACAATGTACAATAGGCTGGCTCATATTTTGCATTTGTGCATTATTTCATGCCGCAAGTCATCACAAGGTGTTTAGTGACTTTCCCCAGCACTCTCCACATCCTTTTTCCCTCTTGCATAAAACAGGGACACACACACACACACACAACGCAGTTGTGTCACCCGTGGCGATGTGAGTGATCTCTATGTGGACGCCGGTGAGCAGCTCAAGGGGGCATCTGGTCTTTTTCCCCTTTCAGTCATTGAAATGTAAACACCACAGTCGCCTGGATTTGCCAAATGAGCACCTGGTATTTCAAAGTGGCCTCCTAGCTGTGACTTTTTCATGTTGGTGAGTGGGAGGCCAGCCTGGTGTTCATTATGGAGATACACACACACACACAAGTGCCGCACGCATACTTATTCACAAACCAAAAGTCAGAGAAAGGCATGAACCCCCGCACCGATAGCCATGACTGCCGAAAAAGCCAGCTGAGGTACAAGCACATTGCACTAGCACTCCGTCATTCTCTCACCTGGCTTTGTGTTTAGTCTATATGAAGTGTAATGGTATACGCTAGGATTACTGTGAGCCTGTGAGGTGCTGCAGTCCAGTGGCATGGTGTGTGTCAAGACTGTCTGTCCTTGTCCCTGTGGACCGCTGTCATCAGAACAGTAACCCATGGAGATCGAAAGCAGAGGCCAAATACTCTTATTGGTAATCTGAGGACAGAAATGAGGGGCACTCCCTGGTAAATATACACTGATAATACCGTTTCATCTGTGCTGCTTTTTGTTACAATAGACATTCTCACCCAGTTTAAGATTCAGTTTCAAAGGAGAACTTAAACCACTGTTAAACGAGGCAGGCAAGACAATACATTCTTCTGGATTGTGTTTAGATTCCACTTACAACTGAAAAAAATGTCTAAATGCAACTATAAATAAGAACTGGGTAAATGCCATCAGATTAGCAAGAGAAAAAATACGCAATGACTCAGTGATATTGTAAACATTCTGAATCTGGGTTGTGATCCAGTAAAACATTAAAAAATGAATGTTTTTGCTCAATTTGCATTCACACCACTAATGAATCATTTGGAAGAGCTACACTACCACATGTCCACTTGCCAATAACGTTTGCACTGTATTCTCTTTATTTGCATTTCATTTATCCATCAAGAAAACATAAAAGGTGACAAAATCTCTGCATGAGGTTGTTTGTCAGTTTATGGAGTAAAAAAAACATGCCATGGGTCTGACACACTTGAAAAAGAGACTGAACAATTATAATTTCTGCAGTTCAAGAAATGTGAGTCTTAATATCCATACATACACAGAAAATGATCTCTTGTACTACAATTATAGAAGTAAAGAGCAGCACAAATCTTACCCAGGGTCTATTTATTCATCTCTTTGACCACTTCCCATAACAGTGTCTTGTTGGTTTAGGTCTGGGGTTGAATCACATATACTTGATAAAAGACTGTCATGTCAGTGCATGCCTTAGCACTGACAGAGTCTAGGCCTGGCACTGTCTGTCATCGAAGCACACTGACACATTCTGGCATCCATTCACACACAAGTGAAGTTTCAGCTGAATAGACTTTTATAGGCTTCACTGGCTCATTCCATTGCAATTAATCATTCACAAGTCAGTTTTTCTCTTTTTATTTATGTTTTTGAATATGGCTTGACGTCATTGGTAAATGTTCAAGATTTTTAGCCTCTTTAGTGGGACAGAGCGTTCACATCAAAGTATACTTTTATGTTATGTGTGCATTCCTTGTACCGAGGTGTTGATATGCGGAGATTTCTACACTGTGAACGTCTCTCCAGACTTCATTTGCTTTTCCAAAAACATTTCTCAGGGGATGGCCATACCTTCTCAAACCCATTCTACTACATACAGTAGTTTTTGCCTTTGTAGCTAATCCTTGTTTTGTGACTTATCCTCAATTGGGGGAACACAGTCTGCAGACAAGACTGAGAAACATCCTGACAAAACAGACTACAAACAGCGAGCACGACTACAAAAATGCTGATAACGTCAGTCTTGTTATTTTCTCCCCGTTTCCCTGTGTCTCTGCTCAGTGCTATCTGTCATTGTTTGTCATCTTGTCTTGGGCATTTTCGCTGCTCGATGTGAATACTTACATGTTTCCCGTGGGCGCCGATGGGAAACAGATACAAGACCTAGAAATCTTTGAGTTCTCATCCGTTTTCTTCTTGTGCCTTCTTTAAATGGGGCCACATTATTCTTTTTACAGGCTTTTTGAACTAATTTTGTTTATACCTTTGAATTGGGCATTTAATATTCTAAATGGCTGTTGCTTTCTCTCTGTTGAAAAAGCAGATAGGTGGATGTTCCCTTTAATGCTATAGCCAATCCAAACAATGGAATGTATAGGTGGGGTTTCTTACTTACTAGGTAACAACCATTTTAAGCTCCTGAGAAGGTTGGCACCTCTGCTAATCACCCAACCGGCATGATCTATGTTTTTGATAATAAAAAAATTATAACATGGTAAAAGGTTCATGAAAGTTACCATAATAGGGTCCTTTTAATAAGAAGAATCAAACAAAGGCTCGGCCTAGTCTCCTCCTCACTGCTGGGGGCAAAGGTATTCAAGATTAAAAAGAAGCTTATAAATTGAGTTCACACTTGAGGAAACAAACAGATTTGCGTGTGGGTATTGGAGTGAGAAAATGTGTCCAGCTCCAGGCTAAGACCTGGCCCACCTCTGAACAGTATGAGCTAAACTCATTAATGGAGTGTTGTGGAATAAATGAGTCCAGGTTTGAGGTGAAGAGAGACGCAAAGGGACGTGACCCCGGCCTAAAACAAGTCAAGGGTTTGGTAATAGATTTGAATCAGGTTAGAGCAGGACCAATAATACATGACCTGTAATAGTTCTGTACAGGAGCTGGTGCACTGAAGAGTATACTGACTGTGGTCAAAGCTTGATTGTGATCTGGTGTCAGGATTCCTCCTTTTGCCTGTCATATGTCTTTCTGTAAATGTACACTAAAGAAAATCAAACTCTGCTTGAGCTCATGCAACGTAGTCATTGCTTTATTCAAGAAGCTAATGACACACCATTTACTTAACCATTAATATTATTAAACATTTTCACAACAACCATCTATACACACTAAAACTGAGTCCATTACACAAGAGTCAGACACTGCTAGTGGTAAGCTTACTGTGTAGCCACCGTCGCCCAGGGGCAGACTGACATAGACATGGCAGCCATATTGTGCCTGAGGCTGACATCATTAACATGAACAACAAATAACCTTGTCATCTGACATATCTTCTGTTTCTCTATCAAGAACAAGAGGTGTTCCTAGACCACTGCACTGGCCTCATTGTAAAGTTCCCCACTGGTTGCCCACAGAGGTGAGCTGCAGATTGGTTGGGCACCGGTGACCACAGATAAACCGTGCTCTCTTCTTGAGCATGACTGAAGCACTCCTGGGACATACGTGGGCAGACAGACTGACGCTCCTTCACCCCCCTCTATGTCCCTTTAGCTATTTACCACACGGAGGTCCCATCCAGGCAGGAATTTCACACCCTATTGACAATGTGGCTTCTGTCAGCTGCCGCTCCAACTCCCATTAACAGGGACTCATCCTTCCTTCCTTACTTCTGTCTCCGTGTTTCCTACAAGGTCTCAGGACATAGATCTATCTTCCCATATCTTTTAAACTGTTAAAAGAAATACTGTGTCTGGACTGGGTATTCTTATCAGTGGCTCATTAGTGATATGAACTGAAAACTCTAAAGCACAGACCAGGAAGTGCTGAATTCCATTTGTCATCATATGTGTGGATAATGTCATAAAATACTTTTGAAGAGCCAGTTTATAAGGCACTTGTGAACTGGCTCTTGCTTTGTGTTTCCCGGTGAGCTTCACTATTTGTTTGCACAGAGGACTTTTCACAGCAAAGAGACACTTTTTCACTGAAGTGTTGGTCAACAGTTTTTTTCTTTTTAGTGTGCTATTAGAAAATAACAGCCAACAGTATTTTTTACAATTCGCACTTGAGTTCTTATTTTATGTGAATGACTACACATTGCGCTGATTATGTTTTGTGCAACCCATCATCTCCCCTTCATAACATCAGATTTGAAAATGCATTTTTCTGTGTGCAAAAATTACACATCTCAGCACTGGGTAAGACAAGGTTTAAATTATGTTTTCCTGTTTATCTGACCCACCCTCCAACTAAGCAAATATTGCATTCACAGAGAGGAGAAATTGTAAAGAAAAAGTATAGAGGCAGATGAGTTATAGAGCAGCCTCTTTTTTTACTTTCTACTTAAACTCAAGATATATTTACTAAATGCACTGATTTGCATTATGCTGTTGAGAAGCTGATACACCCCACATATAAAAATGGGAAAGCAAAGACCATTTTTCAGAAGGATATAGGCACACGTTAGACAGACATGAAACACATACCAAGTCTACTTCATTTCATTGAAAAAAACACTGTTTATATCATTGTTATTGTTTTTAAGGGGTGTTTCATCTTTGCTGAGAAACAGTTTAAAACTAAATTGTCCCTTTTTGAAGTCTTTTCCCCTCAAAGAGAAAGTTCACATCCTGTGTCATGCTCGAGGATCATTCGTTCTCTATGGATGTTATGAAGAATACCAAATATAGCTAATATTACTTTTATTATAACAAAAAGCTATTATTACAACTACAAATAATCAAAGAAAATACATCATATTGTATGTTACTTACTGGAATACAGTACAACAAAAGAAATTGCAGTTTTTATGAAAGAACATAAAGTTGAATAATACTGGTGCTCATTGGTGCCCGCAGTATTTCTAACTTGTTCATAGCTTGAGAAAAAGTCAAATTTGAAACACTCGTGTGGTATGCTATTTGAAGCTTGACTAAGACTATATCACCATGGTAACTGAATATTTTGGTCTCATAGAGATTTTTTAAGAGGCGATGGTTTGAATGAACAGACTCATAATGGCAAATCCATTTCTAAAGCTGACACCACGCCTGTGAGTGCTGGGTTATGGTACTGACGCATTATGGCTTTACCTTAAAAGTGATTAAAGACTGGATTGCGGATGGCACAAGCAACTAAAGGAGATGAAATGAAATTGGTGAAGGGGCTAAGAGTTAATTAGCTGAATAAGATTTGGAAGACTGGGAGTGGCCCAAGCAGAGGAGCACAAGCGGAGGTGGGGGCTGTCTCTGAACATGCCAGGGGTACAACAGGGCAACTAATCTGGCAAATGAAAGGTCTAGAGGGAAAGGGGAGTGTGTGCAGGACTGGCACTATGGGACCACATCCCCAAAATGAGAAAAACAAATTAAATCCTCATAGCCTTCAAACAGCTCCCCCTCAACCTTGCACTCCCTTGATTGAATTTCTGCCCCGGACACAAGACTGCATGTGTTTTTATGACACAGACACGGCTGTTAAGCAAACCTGAAGCTGTCAATCTATAAGGTGCGTTATACAGGCATGTTGATTTTGCATCGTAGTCCATGGAAAGCAAGACAGCCTTAAGAGAGAGAAACAGATTTGTTAAGCATGTGTAAGCTTTAATTCTGTGAAATAAACCAAAATTGTTTAAATTTATCTCAACTAATTTCTGTTTATTGAGTCTTTTGAGATCAGATTTGTGGAGCTAAACCATTTGAATGCCGTCAGAAGCCAAGCCACTATTATACTATTATAGGCAACTGTATCTTTAAACTAAGATGTACACAATTAATTGTTTTTGATAACATAGCTACTATACTTCATTTATCTAACTTGCACATTATTCTATAGCCTTTTTCACTGTTCTTTGTTCTCCCAACCCTGACAGCATTGAAAAACAGAAGTTGTTTTGCCAATGGCCAGTGTCAGAGTAGTTACATTTATCTACTTGTTCGGAGAATTAGACATACAGAATTAAATCTGTCGCTGAGAGGCAGCAACATGATGGAGATGAATGACATACCAGATCCACAGGCTTCACTGTGGGAGCCCTGATGGATGGACGTTCATTAGAAATGGGAAATGATAAATGAGACAATTAATAGCAGTGTTGCAAAATTAGATAAAACTTGGATACTTATTTTTTTATTACCTTTTAAAATATTTTTTACAAAGTACTATGTATATGTCAGTAGCAAGACTGTCAATCACAAAAACACAAAGTGAGCAATTATTTTTGTTGTGAGTCTGCATCTCGGATTTGTACCATTGTGACTAAACTAATCTCAACATCAGTGGGTCTGCCAGGGATTAGCATGAAGAGACAGAAATATGTGAGCAACCTACAACCACTGATGAAAAGGTGGACAAAGGCAAAGGATTGGATTCAAATGTTTCACACTGCATTTTGTAAATCGATGAAAATAAACTAAATAAATAAACCTTTGTGAAAGCTATAACAGCTTGTATTGAAGCCTGTCTAAAATGTGTATACAGTGCTGTGTTATTTCCCGTATGAAATATAGAAGAATCCAGTCTCTGTCATATGTCTTGCAGTAAATGGCAGCACAAACCCTAAAGCATATGTCACAAAACAGTACGATTCCTTTTACCATAATAGTTCCACTCCATCTTTCTGTCTCTACTTCTGCCACCAAAGCTACAATCTGTTGCCCTAGAAAAATGCAAATAAATAATGCATGGTGTGATTAAATTAAATTTTTCATTGTAAATGCAATGCTGTAAGTTTGGTAAAGTAACTCCCTGGCAAGAAATTAGAAGACGTGGTTTATTTAATTATGTGAAGATGAGTTAAGAGGAGGAACTTGGCAATGCAATAATGCTATAAGCTTAATGTTTGCATTATGTCAGTGGAGTTATATTCCATTTTTCATTTTGACAAAATTTAAGTAAGACATTATGGGTTATCACATGGTAACATCTTTGTCTAATATGTTTTATAGCAACACTTTTTGGCTTTACAATCCATTTTCACCATGTCTCTCATCAACAGTGCACTTTAGGCTTGTCTTGCATTTCAGCAAATCACATAATCCTGGCTCTTTGACCGGTGGTGAAACCTGACTTCTGCTTTGCATGTTGAAAAGGTGTTCGCTTGCATTATGAGACCACCATTATACAGACTAGAGACAAAGAGAGTGGCTGCCAATCATATGAAGATGCTAACAGACAGATGATCTGAAAAATCTCCAATTGAAATTCTAAACTTTGGATTTAAATGTCTGAGTGGGATTTCCATTGAAATGCAAACTGTTTTCGCTCACAGTGCTGGATACAGGGGGATAAAAATTAACATAAATTTTGGGTTTCAACTACAGAGCGATTGGAGCACACATTGGCGATGGATTCATTCATGTGTTACTCATTCATTATTCATGTTTTTAGATGTGCATACCTCATAATTGCTTTATTGAAAGATAAGTCTAGCTTTGCCATTGGGGTCTTTCGAAGGTTTACAGATTAACTTCTTGAAATGTCACCTTTTAACTACAACAAGTGCCTAAAAGGATGTCTTTACTACACATGCTAAAGAAAGCAGTCGTCCAAAACCAGTTCTTTGAGTCAGACAGGACGTCCTGGTGGCCAAGTGGCTTAGGCTTCCTGTCTCATCTGTCACCTAGTTCTTTCATGGCTCTCCAATTCACAGTAGAAAGTGTCATGCTTTTGTCAAGCCTCCAAACCACTAACCATTTGTCCCTATTTGTTGGAAGCCACATTTTATTGAAGTAACATGGCCCGATGTCTTTTAGCTGAAGTGACCTGATTTGAATGTTGGAATAAAGACAGAATTGGATCTAAAGTGAGCGAGGTTGTACATTAATCCTTTGAATTTTCTGTCCACTCTTTTGTTCTGACTGCCATTACTCAAGTATGGTCTCTGTGACTGCAACAGCCTAGTTGTCAATTACATAATTAACATTTCACAATTTCTTAAGGTTTAAAAAACAAAAGAATTTAGAAACTGACACGGGACCTATGAATGGTTAATACAAATACTCTACAACTGAACTGATACTGAAGTTGAGAATTTAATCCTTGGCCAAATTTAGGGCAATGCTCAAATGATACAGGGGGGAGCTAGAATGCTACGGTTATTACCTTCCATTGATGTTCACTTAGCATTTCAAAGGCAAGGCCCGACCAAATTGTCACACTCTAGTTAACAGTTTAATCCCCGTACCAAGGAAGTGCTAGGACTTCCTTTGTAAGTCGAGTCCTGAGTGTCCAGCAAGTGAACAGTAGCAGTGATAAAAATGGCAGGATTGAAGAAAAAACAGGACAGGGAGGAGGAAATGAGGGCAAGCTTATCTGTCAGAAGTCACACCAAGCAACAGCAGCAGCGAGGTACGAGGTGTGTGGATGGGTGCGCTTACATGAGAGGCAAAGGTAAACACTGATTTTGGGAGACTTGCTTTGTGTCAACTGTGTGTAAATTTTGGTCAAGTTGGGATCTTGTGATCTTTTCTGCACACAAACAAGTCACTGATAGATAGACTGTTTGGCCACTTTATTAGGCCACTGACCCATTGAGGCATGAGATATGTCCAGGAACAAACTGTTAAAAGAAGTATTTCAAAAACTGCTGTGATATTCTCCCACAAGCATCATTATTATGTATCGTTATTATTTACAGAGAATGGTCTGAAAATGAAAAAAAATCTAGTGAATGGCAGTGTATGTTGAGAGAAGAATGGACAGACAGGTCTAAATGATAAAAAGGCAACAATAACTCTAATAGTTGTTTTAACCAGGATCTGCAGACAACTCTCTTTGAATATAAATCAGAAGCAGATGCAGAAGACCTTTATGGGACAAGGTCTACCTAAAAACAAACTTTAATATATTAGTAAAAGACTAATGTATTATTGTTCTCAGTGAGACAGGAACCAGGAAGTAATTTCTTTGTTTACTTGTAGATAGAAAAATGCTAATTGTTGTTGACAGAGTGGCACTTTAACCACTTAAGACAGAACTCACCAATGCTCTCCACTTTTCTGGAAGTGGACTTGACCCCTCGACCTCTGGCCTGTCACCTCCACTGGTCACATGACCGAGCGATGACCCCTGGCGACCTCGTTGGTTAACGGGTTGACAGCTGTGTAGAGGAGGTCAGACGAGCTGCTGCCAATAACACTTTACACACCTTTAACACTGGGAGCTGCTGCTGAAGAGGCTGAGAGTTTATAATCACTGTGGGACCCACCACTGAAGACACTGCAATCAGACCGAGACAAAGCACAATTAAATATTTATCATTCAGTAAAACATCTCTAATCTTTATAAAGCTCCATATATAGATGAGTGCAAATTAACTTTCTAAATCTGAGTTTATGTTTCCCTTTATGGCAGCAGGTGCTTTGTAATATCTTTATGCACAATTATTTATGGCTTAGTGGCACGAAAAAAGTAGACCTTTAAAAACTTTTGAAATACTGAAATATTGGGTATGTACAGTATATATACAGAGCAGTGTGGTTAGTCAACACCTTAACCGTCTAAAAAATAAAGTTCTCACCTGTTTAAAATGTGCCCTAATAGAAGGATGTTAAGCACTTTCCAAACTAAATTTTAAACCATTATCTAAAAAAGTAAAAAGTATGTGTCATATTTTTTACAAATATTTTATAAAAGGGTAACAGTCGTGGCTCTCTCAACAAAAATAGTGCTATTAAAATATGATTCACTTCACCACACCACACACTATAATAGTAATGTGCGACGCTCAGTATAAATGGATAGATATGACCACAGTTACTCAATAGAGGAGAGAAGGATTTTTCAGAGCACTTATAGAAAATCCTTACTTATTCCGCATAATCCACCATAGACCCAGTGTGTTTATGGTGCGTCCACAAAGGGAAGACTCCTTTTTCACTTAAAATCGGTTTGGACCAAAGGTTATCTATGTTTTTATTTATTACAATGAGCGCCCAGTTTGACCTGTATTTAATTGTATGCATTTCATTCTTCATAAAGGACAGACTGCTTGTTATATCGGCGGAACGCAATGCGTTCGGCGATATTATGGTTTCATGTCCGTCCGCGTCCGCGTCCGCAGATTGGCCGTGTGACCGCGATAACTCAAAAACGAAATGCCGGAT
>JAVQKG010213248.1:0-10244 GCA_036025885.1 Hypseleotris bucephala
GCAGAGCAGGAGACGGGGTGACTGAAAAGCGACAGCAGCAACAATTTAAATAAATGGGCTAAAACTCATATCAAAATGCGCCTGTTAGTCATTGCTTATTCCCTGTCATTTTACTAAAGTTAAATAATGAGAAGGTTACAGAACACCTCGTCAGGTAAACTTAAAGGGATCTTGGTGGCAGCCAGGTTGCACCGGTGCGACCTCAGATTTTTTTTAGGCGCACCACTGCAAAATTATTATATTTTTTGCATTGTTTCTCAGTGTCATCCCTGTCGTCTATGACCGATCGACTGGAATCCATTGCCCGTCAAAATATGTGAGTATTATGTGAATCTAAAAAATGTTAATGCGTGTTGGTTTCATTCAAATACTTTTTTATTTTGTACTATTTTTGCAGGCTGGGCTCACATCTCAGTCCATCAGGAACAGAGTGTTACATCACTTCAGATATGTTTTATGTAGAAGTGCAGTTGGACACCATGGGTCAACTAGTGGATGTCAAGGTGGCTCATCAGGGAGAAAATCCCACGGTTAGTATTAGTTGTATAATATATATAGTATACAATAACAGTACAATAACAAGAACCTGTTTAATTTGTATGTGCCTTTCATAGAGTTGTTCTGAGCTGATTAAGCACTTGAGGTGAGTAAACCAGCATGTTCTCTCTATCATACTGTATGTGTGTATGTAATATACACTTTTTGTTAATCTGTCTATATTTTGCATTAGAGAGAAGAACTTTGAAGAGTTTTCTAAACATCTAAAAGGACTTGTTGAGTTATATAAGCTGCCAGGGGATAAGTAAGTTTGGTGTTTAATGCAAGTTTATCTATGGCTCCTTATAAACCTTGAATTGAGTATTTCATGCATCTCCATCCACCTGACTGTTTTTGTATCTTTAGCAAATTAAAAACTAAGATGTATATTGCACTTCAGTCTCTGGAGCTTGATCTTACAAAGATGATGCATATGTTCAGGTATTTATTTTTGAATAGATAGTAGTGTATTGCTAAGACTTTTCAGAGACCTAGTATTTACAATTACATGGACTTTATTTGATTTGTTTTTAGGTTGGCAACTAATGCTAGTACAGTGGAGACTATTCTTCATGGCAGTGTTGGTTTGCTGACAGCCAGAAGTGGTGGACATCTGGTTACTCTTCAGTGTTATGTTTCTCCTTATGATATATTTGAGGAGGGAACAGGTTCCCAGCTCAATTTGACAGACAACAATGGTAATGTAATGTATTATTGATATAATACATAAAGCACATTGGGATCATTGTTCAGATTTACATTTTTTCTCAATTACTGCAGTTCCACGGTTTCTGGGTATTAGTGTTTCTGTGACAATTGAAGGAACCTCTGCGATCTATAAGCTTCCAATTGCTCCTCTCATTACTGGATCCCACCCACTTGACAACAAGGGGTAAGACAAAACACATTCAGTAAATTAACACTTGAGTAAGTAACTAAGGCTAGCCTAAGTTTTATCCCGGGTGTTGTAGGACTCCTTCTTTTTCGAATGTATCCAACTCCAACAGTGTGGACTTGCCAGCATGCTTTTTCCTCAAGATGAACCAGCCTATGCCTTTTTCTTTGTCCTTTATTCAAAAACTGAGCAATGCTACATGTAAGTTTAATAAGTTATAGCACTATCAGTTAGACATAATATGCTATTGAACTACTTATTGTTTTATTTGTATTTTCTTTTAGCAATCCCTGTGTTTGAGAGCCCTCCAAGCCTTTCACCTCTCTATCAGCTAATTGTCCAAAGCCAGCTCCAGCTCCCGGAGGAGAGCAATGCCAGCTTATCATCGCCACGAAGCATGCATTTCTATTCTGTAAGCTTTTTTTTTAAACTGTTCTATGTAGCAGATAATATTAATATTATTAATATTATTAAATTAAATATATAAATTTCTACAAATACTCTCTTGAAATGTTCTCCATATCAGTCTATAAGTAACAAGCAACACAAGTAATAATTCTTTGGGGGGCACTCCTTCAAAACTAACTAGTAATTGGCTAAACACATTTGGAGACACATATGCACCAGTAAAATCACACTACATATCTATTCAATTCATAAATTTGCAATCCACAATGGTACAATGGTGGTACCAATAGTCATTACCACCACCTACTGGACAAAAACTACATAGGATGCCTAACTAACTGAAAAATATTATCATGTTGTCCAGGTTTTGCCAGATCAGCAGCATTGCTACTTCCTAAATGGAGATGCCCCAGTGCAGGATGGTCATTGTCTACAGGGAGCTCTGGTATCCAAAATCCCTTTCCGCCACCCAGCACAGGTGCCCCTCCTGCTTGATATCATCCGGCACCAGGCAGCTTACAACACACTGATTGGTAGCTGTGTGAAACAGACATCCCTCAAAGAGGGTAAGTGAATAAATTTATATTTTATTATACACAATATTGTTTTTTTTTGTTTTTTTAATTTGTCAGCCTATAACGTTTTTTTTTTTTAGATACAGCAGGACTTTTGCAGTTTGAGGTTTGCCCTCTTACAGACTCCAGTTTTAGTGTCTCTTTTCAACATCCAGTGAATGAATCCTTAGTCTGTGGTAAGCAAGCCAAAAACTTAACATAATGCAATAGAATATGTTGTCTTGGTATCTGTGTCATCTCTTTTGTCAAATTTTTAACTATAGTGGTAATGGAGGTTATTGACTCCCGGCAAGTATCCTGCAAATTATACAAAGGACTCTCAGATGCCCTTATATGCACAGATGAATTTATAACTAAAGTGGTACAACGGTAAGATAAAAGCAAATTGATCGTTAGATCGATCATATATTATCAAAGCTCACAGTGCTTTCTTTCTGTTAGGTGTATGTCAATTCCTGTGACTATGAGAGCCATTCGGAGAAAGGCAGAGACTATACAAGCAGACACTCCAGCCCTTTCTCTGATTGCACAGACAGTGGAAACCATGGTGAAAAATAACCTTCCACCCTCAGGCAGTCCTACCTATAATATGGCAGCTGGTGACCCTTTGGGACTGCCTGGGATCACCGGGGGGAACACACCCACAGGAGGAGGACCACCTGGGGGGCCTAACTTTACCGGTCCTATTACTAGTCTGTTTGGGATGTCACGACCAGAGAGACAGATTCAAGGAGGGGAGTGTCTTGCCCAGGGTGCAACCACTGGCCAGCAATCGTTGCAACATCAACAACAGGCAGGTCAAGGCCATTCAGAAGACTACAGCAAAATCACCCAGAATCCAATACTGACAAGTCTGTTACAGATAACAGGTAGTGTGGGCTCTAGTCCCACTTCCCAGAATGCACCCCAACCTCACCAAACTCCTCCCCCAACATCTTCCCCTGCCAGCAATACCAAGAATCATCCTATGCTCATGAATCTATTGAAAGACAACCCTACCCAGGACTTTGCTGCATTGTATGGTTCTAGTCCATTGGAGCGTCAAAATTCATCCGGCTCACCACGTACAGAGGGAATGGGTTCAAGCTGCCCGGGAGGTGGCACAAAAGTTAAAAAGAAGCGCCGATTTACAGAAAAGGGTGGTGTGTTACCAGGTACACCTGGAGGAGGAGGTGGTAGTGGTTTAGGCAAGTCACAACCGGGTGCAATGCAGCTCCACCAGCACCATCCAGTTTCACACGAGGATGATTTTCATCGTGCGCTTGTCTCCCTGGATGTAGATGCATCTCAGAATTCAATGTTTGAAGTTAACCTCGCTGGTGATGGGTTAGATACACCTGGGTGCATCACTCCTGCACCCAGCCAGTGTGAAACCCCACCCTCTGGCCCCAGCATGCCTTATGCACAGTCTCATGTGCAGTCCCAGCAGCAGCCACCCCCAGGTGCTGCACCACCTCGTATGATGCGCCTGCCCAGCTCTGATAGTATTGGACCTGATATCACAGAAATATTGTCAGACTTACCTGACCAAACAAGTAAAGGTGGCAGTGGAACTCAGCATGCCATGGGCAGTGGTGGAGAGGACGGAGGCCCGCTTGGTACTCCCATCCGTGACTCCTCTAGTTCAGGTCAGGGAAGTGCAGTGTTTGATGCTGACATTTTCAACGCCAACAGCAATGAAAATCCTTTCACAGATGCAGCAGACCTGATTGCAGAAGCAGCAGCTACTGCAGCCACTCCCACCAGTGATTCCTCCTCCACAAACTTCTTCCCTGATGCAGCTGACTTTAACCCTGACCTCCTGAGCTCTGGCCATGGGTTTTCACAAAACTATTTTGATGACAGTTCCCCAAGTGCTGATGGAGACTTGGATTTAGTCAAAGGTTTTGATAGGGGTAGCCAGCAAAATACACCATCAGGAACACCCCAAAACCCAACTCCACATGGACAGAGCACCCCAGACCCTTCCCTCAAAGATCCTTTTGATATGGGTGGGGTTTTTGGAGGTAACAGCGGTGGTGGTAAACCATCTTTAGGACAAGCTCCTGATTTAGGAGATACTCATAGTGGTGGTTCCCAGAGCCCTATCATAATGGGCCTCGGAGCTACAAGCAGTGATTTTAAGAGTACTGAGCCTAAAGTGAAACAGCAACCACAGGGTGTAGTCCGCTCCAAAGATGAGAACGGAGGAAGTGGGAACAGCAGTTCAGGGATGGGAAGCAGCTCATCAGAGGGTAAACAGGTAAAAAGAAGCCGAACACCCTCCAGTGAGGGAAAGTCTAAAGACAAACCTCCTAAGCGCAAAAAAATAGATACTGAGGGAAAGTCTCCATCGCACAGTTCTGGAGGACGGCCTTACACACCTCCTAGTGGAGGACCAGGCTCTGGGGGTAGTGGAGGAGGCTCCAAGTCACCAGGTAGTTCAGGGCGTTCACAAACACCCCCTCGAATACCTATATTGACCATTCAGATTGCAAAAGGGACAATTACAGGTAGGAAAAGTTCATCACACAGTGGGGACAGCTCTAGTAGCTCCACCACAAGCAGTAGTGGAGGAGGTGGGGCAACTGGGAGCAGCAAAAGCCACCACTCTCACTCTTCTTCCTCCGGTAAAATCAAAACTAAAGAAGGCTCTACCCAGGGCAGCAGCTCCAAACCAGGAAGTACAGGTACAGGAGCGGGAAGCAGCTCATCACAGTCCAAAGGCTCCTCTCAGGGGATTGGTGCAGGCAAACCTGGTTCATCCCCAATTACCAAACATGGGCTGGCAGGGCCAGGAGGCAGTGGTAGCAGTATGGGAAGCAGTGGTAAAATTAAAACTCAGGGTGGCAAGCCTTCTGGGTCTCTTATGAATCCTGGTATGAAGCCCAATATCTCCCCATCACACTCCCGCTCTAGTAGTTCAGGTGACAAAATGTCCTCTCCAATGAAGTCACAAGTTCCAGGAACACCTCCATCATCAAAGGCTAAATCACCCATAGGCTCAGGAAGCAGTGGGTCTGGGGGGTCAAAGTCTTCTTCTAGTGGAGGCATGGGCCCTCAAAAACCAATGGGTGGGGGAGCTTCTAGTGGTTCAACGTCTTCATCCTCCAGCTCCTCCTCTTCCTCTAGCTCTGTCACTTTCTCTGGAGGCTCTCAGTCTCAGTACGGAAGTAGCGGAGGAGGAGGCGGAGGAGCAGGAGGTGGAGGAAGTGGTGGAGGAAGTGGTGGGAGTGGTAGCAGCAGCGGTAGCTCTGGCAGTGGAGCTAACAATCAAAACAACGCTAACAATCCCAATGCCAAGGGAAAGTCTCCTAGTCGGAACAAAAAGCCCTCCCTTACTGCTGTGATTGACAAACTTAAAAGTGTGGGAGGAGGAGGAGTAGGAGAGGATGGCTGTGAGGCGGGGACACAAGGAGGTGGCCCTGGTTCCGGATCAACACCTGGGAGTGGACCAGGAAATGTTCCTGGTGGTGGAACGTCTGGGATGGGACCTTCCAAACATGGCACCTCTTCTCAAAGTGGAGACTATAAGCGTGAGAAATCAGACAAAGAGGCTAAAGCTAAAGTTTCTGTGTCTGGGGGGAACAGTGGGGATAAAAAAATAATGGACTCTAAAAGTGGAGGTGTGGGTGGAACTGGCTTAGCTAAAATAATTATTAGCAAACCTGACGGTGGTTCGCCTAGCATCAAAGCTAAAGTTTCCCTTCAGAAAACAAATGAAGGATCGGGTGATTCAATGCGTCCCCAGATTTCAAGCCTCAAAGCCTCACCGTTGTTTAGTGGATCAACTCCCAAACACGACCGTTCATCTCCGAGCCACAGCCGCTCGCCGGGATACACCCCACTGAACCATGACAGTGAGAGTGAGTCCGGGAGTAGCTCAGTAGCAGAGAAGTCGCACCAAAACAGTCCCAGTTCAGACGACGACCAAACAATGAGGCCTCTTCCACCACAGGATTACATGAGCTCCATGCCACTGAGTTCAGGGGAGAAGCACAAGAAGCATAAGAAAGAGAAGAAGAAGCAGAAGGAGAGAGAACGTGAGCGGGACAGAGACAGAGAACGAGACCGTGACAAAGAAAAGAAGAAAATGTCAATGGGCTCTTCCTCACATCCCATCAAAGCTGATAGTTGGTCACGTTCCCCCATCTCTGCATCAGATTCAAGTCTGTCTATGATGAGTTCAGAGCACCAATCCAGGTCTAGTCCAATGTACATGAGAAATGAGGATGATGATCTCATGGACACGGCTCTGACTGGAAAGTTTTAGTTTTAGTTGTCCAAACTTTTTGATTTGTATAGTATTTTTGGTACTGTTTTAACACTTTGCCTTGTTCTATTTAGACTTTATTTATTTCACCTTTGTCACAAATCTGTCAGTCTGGCCTATAGTATGTTTTATCAAGCTTTTTTAATCACATCACATCATTGTTTAACTCTTAACAGTTTAAAAAGGTGTAACTTTTTTTTATCATGGAAATAGTTTTAAACTGGAAATTTAACTGAAGGTTTTGTTTATGTCTGTAAAGTCTATTGTATAAGACAATGGCTATTATTTGTCATTACCTCTCATTTATAATGCTGAATGCCACTCCAATGTTGTCAAAATAGTAGAAAAAAGTATTTTTTAAAGTATTGTACAGTGGGAAGGATGCAGTGTTCAGTTGCCTTGTTTTACAAAAACAACCAGGATTTTTTTATACACCTACGGTTCATGTGTAAATTAGTAAAAGACAATAACAAAGAAGAAATAAAGCTTTGATGTTGGTCATCTTTTAAATGTACAATTTTCAAGTTTTGAAATAAATATTTCAATGCTGTCAATTTTGAAGTTCTTTTTAGTGTTTCCACATCCCACTAGATGGCGGCAACATTGCATATAACCACATTCTGACTTGGGCTTATTACTCCAGTAAAGTGGTTAGATGCTGATGCAATATTTTATAACTAAATGGTCAGTAGTGGGGCTGTACAGAAACAAATGAGAAATGTTATTCTAAATGTAATTTAGACAAATTATTGAACACTGAATACACAATACAACAGCAATCAAACTATCAAAAGGTTGCTAAATTTGTAATGCACATTGACGTAGGTTTGCCATCAATGGCACCAGCCTTTATTGAAAAACTTCCAACTATCAAAACCCATTATAATAAAGCGCTGACAGAAATATTAATTCAAGATGGCACACCTTTTCAATTATTCACACCTAGGGGGCAGTGGCTGTCACTTCATCTCACAACACTAACTGATTTTGAGCACTACTGTACTGTAGTCAATAGTGGTTTATAAATAAACATAAAGTATATCCATTTACAGAAAATCTAGATGAGAACATTTGACACTCCTGGCATATCTCACTTGACTAACCTCATTTACCCTTCTCCACTTAGGCCGACTCTGCATTTTATTTCCCAGCAGCAATGTCATATTGCTTGGCTAACATAAACGAATTGAATCTCTATAGAATACAAAGTATCCCTTACATAGTGTGTCATCAACTATTTACACTTTACTGGCTAGGCTAACATCTGTCTGCAGCAGCTGGTTGGTACAGCGTTTGGGTGTCGTCCCACTCCTGACTGTCCCCAAAGACATAGTGGGTGCCAGTATGAGAGTCACTTCACTATTTTCACAGTATAGTGACTTTCCCCAAGGAGTTTGCTAAAACGTGTCATTTTCAACTAATGTGAATATGATTTACAGTGCCCTTCTTTAGTACAGGGCCTATTCCAGCAACAACTTCTCATTCACACTCTGACTATGAGAAGGTAGTTACAAGACTAACACAAACATCACATGCTGACAACCAACCAATTATTACCTCATTCATTTAGGGCATTTCAGATGCAAATACTGTAGATATATTAGGATGGATCGAAGACAGAAAAACTAGAAAGAACCCATTTTACATTTGATGATATAAATACTGTATAGCGGTATTAGTTTAATTTATGGTTATAAAGATTGCCCATTTAAAATGGGGTTGTGTGCACTATTATGTGTAGTATAATCCATTAAAATCCAATTCTGTTCTGTAGATCCATGACTCTCTTTTCTCTGTCAACCTTTTCAAATTGCTGATCTGCTCTCTGCTAATTTCTCCATTGTGGACCCCACCACTCAAAACTTCAGCTTGGCTTTGGACTTGCTAAATCCTGGAGAAGATCCATGTTAGTCCCCTTTTCCCTAACATGCTTTCATCTTTCACTTTCTCTTTTATCATTCTTCAAACACAAGTCCTAGTCCCACTGCAGGCCTATGACGTGAGAGTTTTTCTTACAATTATGACTTCTTGCTCCTTTCCTTTTACGTCTAATTTCAGCAACTGACTTTGAGTTACTAATAGACCTTGTCCGACTGTTTTTGAGAGTGGTGAGCCCAGTTTAAGGTTTTATAAAGCATTAGTCTTCATCAGTGTAAGACACGAAATCTAGTCAACTAAAACTGTGATAAAATCTAAATTGTGGTCTTGATTTTGATATAGCCATATAAATGGCAGTATTTTTTCAAAAACACCCACCTACAAGCATTCACAGAAAGTGAATGCAAAGTAATTAAACAGTTATTACGTACATTTCAGTTGTTTTTCAGGTAAATGTGTATTAAGCTTTAAGTTATAGGACGCTGACAGTAGGTTCAGTGAGTTCATTGCAATTGACACCTGAAGCAATAACCCAGCACAGCGGTTTATGACTGCTGATGAGCTGTATGAAAATATCCCCCCAGCTTATCCCACAGATAAGCAAGGCATAAGAGTCGGTCATTTGCCACATAGTTAAGCTTTATAGCCCCATGCAGTCAGCTTTGGAAAGAGGGAGAGAGTAGTGAGGGGAAGACAGAATGAAAGGCAGGAGGAGTAGAGATATATTTTCAGCTTCTGTATCCTTAACTCAAGCATTATAATGATAGTAAGATTCTTCCACACACCGACTCAAGCATTTTCTCACTGGAGTTACAGGCAAAGGCTTACAGTTCACAGACAGTGGGATGTTTTGGCTGTACTTTAAAAGATAACAGAGTGTGCAAATTGGGATTTTGCTGTTTTTGTTTTAATTCAGAGCAATGGTGTCAGTGTGCCACCAATTTATACATCTATCTGGTACTGTACTAGATTAGTGCTTAGTAGTAAATGTCATAATTGCAAAACAGCCTAAACTGAAACTGGGATTGGATTTTTTATCTATCTGCCACTGAACAGTAAAAATGAATTAAATGGCACTTGGAGGGTAAGAACTGTGTTCCTATTCAACTGTCTCAAAATGCCATCTTTTACTTTCTGTGTGTCTGCACAATATTTGTTGTGGTAACAGTTAAATCCAGTGTATTTGCAGATCTTTTAAAAATGCTGTGCCAGACCAAATGTTATCAAGCTTTTGAGTTGCTGAGGCAGACTGCAGTAAGTGGCTGTAAAACTGTACTGCTGGCGAAATATCAGCAAAACTGAAGAGAGCTGAATGAAGCTACAAGAGTTTATGCCTATAGGTTTGTTGAAGCCATTAGTTATGGACTGAGCAGATGCATTTAATGTAACAGGATTTTCAAATGTGTTTGTGGTGGCAAATGCCATACTTAGAGAACAATCATAATCAAATTGACCAAGACTATATAGCAGATAAATGATTGCAATGAGTTAAGATATTGGTGTGTATACTTTGGGAGCAAAGACAATGAAAAAATGAAAAATTACATTAGTTCACTAACAGTTTTTTTTTACTTATAACCATGTCATATTTTATCATCATTGATGGGAAGTGTGATGTGGTGATAAAAGATTTTATTGTGATATAAAGTTCTGAGGGTCTGCTATTGTAATGAATAGTGGACTGGATGTACATTGAATT
>JAVQKG010213419.1:0-14932 GCA_036025885.1 Hypseleotris bucephala
GACATTCCAGCAAACTTGCAAAACACTCAAATATGGTCTTAACCAGGACTGAACAAGGTCTAGACCAGAACTAAACCAAGACTAAACCTGATCTAATCCAGGGATAAGCTGAACTAAGATAGCTCTTAAATTTGAATCCCTGCTTTCCCAATTCACACTGTCATTGTGTCGAGCAAGAAACCTTACCCCCATTGCTTAAAAATAGTAGTCTGTTTGCTAATGTATGTGTGATTACAGCTTTGGCCATAAAAGAGGCAAAAATGCTTATGTCTTAGTTCTTTTTCCAGATTATAATGTAAAAACTGCTCTTGACCACCACAATACATTTCTGTCTTCATTCTTCAATCCCTAAATTAGTCATTTCAGCATCTCTTCACAACACTCAAATATGCACTAACCAAAATATGCGAACGCTAACTCAATATGGCCTGGAAAGCCTTATTTTCATTCATCATTGTGTCTGGCAGCGTGGGCCTATAGTCAGCTGAGCGTTTGGGGTTTTTGTCCCTGAGATTGTCCTGCAGGCTTCCTCCCAGCTCACGAAACAGACATCCCAGTGTTGTGTGTTTATGACTTCATTTGGGGTAAAGTTGCCAACATCAGGCCTTTGTGTTCGCGGGTTGTCCTCGTTCAACCTCTTTATGTGAGTAACAGCAGCAGCAAGCGGTCAAAACTGTGCCTGCCTAAGCATAACAGAGTGAGGTGATGGTCAGGGCATTGGATTTTCACATACACCTATGTCTAGGATTGGCAGAGAATATCTGTTAAAAAGATACAAAATGCATGTGCTCTCTCTGGGTGGAGACTGGATGTCCTCCCCGTGTTGTCCAGGGTGCACCCCACCCAAGGCCCATAATTACTGAAATAGAAATGCAAAATTACATCATTACATAAATTACAACCATTACATCAATTTCTGAACGCACACGATGAAGCAAAACATGAAGCAGGTGGACTACAGCAACAGAAGCCCACACCGGGGGCCAATTTATTAGGCACAAGGTCTACCTAATAAAGCGGCCAGTGTATAGGCACATCCATATCACAATGAGGCTTTTCTAGCACTTATCATGACAGCAGAAATCACCCTGAATCCATATTTTGTGACAGTAAATTAGTTAAGTTTTCCTCTTTTAAATAAAATGATTTCCGTCATTCTCTTATATTTTTGCTGGGGTTAAGTTTGAAGAAAAACATACTTAGGAACTGTACTTTTACCATACACTTCACTCTCTCTCATTTATACTGTGATGCTGTCAGATATAGACAGAACTGACACATGTTCCAACACTGTTTAAACAGAAATATGTGGAAACTGTCTGACTGAGAAAGACTTGGATAAATGTTGACTTTGTAGCTCTATTTAAACAGTGTGAATTCAGAGTCTAGTGTATCAATGCAATGTCTCACAAAACAAAAAGAAGTTGTTGTTTTTTACATTCTTTGACAATCAATAATGTTGTGCTTTTTGGAGTTTCTGTAGACTTTTGTTCACTGTCTGAATTCAGCAAGTAAGCCTTTGTTTTGTGGAAGACAAGGCATTTAATTGACCAGACCAGCACAATAACGCTAGAGCAAAAGGCTTGAACTAAAAAAACGAATCCAGTAAGTTACTTTGACATTTGCACTGAAGGTGAACCACTGACAAGCTGCTCAAACAACTATTTTGGAAAAGTAAAGCTGTATTTTCAGAACGTATCTTGCCCTTGTACCTAATCAAGTGGTGCTTCATGTTTTGTCATCTTGTGGGAGTTAGAAATCTGCAGACTTTGATGTAACAAATCTGAGCTAATGTCCTTAAATGATCTCAAAACAGTTTCAAACATCTGGCACCAAAAGTGGATATTTGCCCACAAGATTGCTGCTCACTGGATATTGTACAGATGGAAATTATAATGAAATAAAATAATAAAAATGAGTCAATCATCCACATTCATACATAGATAATGTTGGTTTTGCCCAAGGACACAACAGCAGTATGCACAGTTTTGAGTTTTAAGATTCGAACCACTAACCTCCAGATAGGGCAACCACTGCTGAGCTACTACTGCCTCTTACTGTAACTTATTCAGTAAAGTCCACTGGACACCAACAATCATACCATTTATTCATGTATATATATATTTAATTGTTTATTTATTTATAATTCTACACCTTTTTTGATGCTTGAACTTGATGCAGCAGAATAAGAGATAGCAATATGAACTGACAAGCAGGTAAATAGGTCAAAGTGGTCAGAGAGTGTTTAGCAATGGTACATAATATACTGTACATATAACAACAACAACAGATAGAAAATCCACCTCATTTTTTCAATTCAATGTTTAGATTTGAATGTTTTGATTGTTTAATATAAAATAAATCTTAAAAATAGAAAGTGCTTAAAATTGACTACCAGGTTGTGTTCTGTGACGTAAAGTAGGTCATATGTAGTCTGTAGAGGTCAGGGGAGAGACTTAAGTAAAACTCAATTACTATTGGTCAAAGTCAGAACCCACAAACTCTTATATCATATTGCTGTAGAGTCCAGGCGAGTGACTAAAGTAAAATAATAATTATGACAGATTACCTACTTCACATCACAGAATGAGGTCAGATAAAGCATTTTTCAAATTTTTATTTTTATTTGAGAAAACTTGCAGACTACACCTTTAAGTCTGTAATAAGCTTGTACATTACATAATCAGCATGACTCAGCAGGTCCGCATCAGTCATCAGAGGAAAAACTAAAGAAGAAGCGGCCTCTGACAGCTCTGGTATACGGACTGTGTGATTGGATTTCCTGTCTTATGCTAACGTTTGTGTAAAACTTCATTAGCCTCCTCTGCTGCTGTGGGAGGATGGAGGCTATAGGCTCCAGTACAACAGTGCTTTACTCACATGAAGACAGAGGTGAAAAGGACAAGGCTGCAGCCACTATAATGACTGTGTGTTTGTTTTTTTGTGTGTGCATGTGTGTGGGTGTGTGCATGTGCATGTATTTGTGTATGTGTGTGTGCGTGCGTGTATGTAGGATCAGGCATGGTAAATGTCAACATATAGTCCAGAGGTGAAGAGAGTGGAGCCTATAGCAATGTGTATATTTATTTATGACACAAGAATAACTTTATAGGGAAAAAGGGCATGTTTGCTCTATAGGGCACTGTACATTGCATAGTGCTAGACAGAGGGCTGAAACAATTATTGAATATAATTGAAAAAAATTGGAAAACATCTTCAATATTGCTTTGTTTGCTGAGACATACATGTAGCCTATAGTCAGTATATCTCAATGGTAAAAAGAGGTAAAGCTTTACATTACGGCACAGTAATAATATGGTAATAGCATGGTAATATTATGGTAATAAATTTTTAATAACATGGTAATTGTGTGTAATTACTATGAAATTACCCATGTATTTCTTTCATAATTAACTAGAATCAGGGCTGCAAAATTCACATCTGACTGTTCCTACTCTATTTTGTGGAAACATGAACCTCCCCAAGCACCAGGATATACAAAGGAACATGTTTCATTGTATACTTAAAACAACAACAGTGTGGACCTCAGTGGAGATTCAAACCAGCGACCCTCTGATTGGAGGACAAACACTTACCCAGTACACCACTGTCATTTACATAAAAAACATGAAACATGTTCCTTTGTATATCCTGGTACTTGGGGAGGTTCATGTTTCCACAAAATAGAGTAGGAACAGTAAGATGTGAATTTTGCAGCCCTGATTGCAGTTAATTATCAAAGAAATACATGGGTAATTTCATAGTAATTACACACAATTACCATGTTATTAACTATTTATTACCATAATATTACCAAGCAATTACCATATTATTACTGTGCCGTAATGTAAAGCTTTACCCAAAAATCAAATAGCCCGTCATTGTGTGTGTACATTTAATCTTGTTATTGTAAACTGGATTTACTGTAGTCAAATGCTGACCAAATGGTTATTTCAAGCTATCCACCAATTTCTACTTACAATGTCCAAGTGCTAAAATAAACAGATTTTTTGCTGAACAACACATAGATAAAGTCTGAGAAAAGAAGGTGCATTTGTTGGCGTATTACAGCCATGATAATCCTCCCATGGTAGAAACTACCATAGGCCACGTCACTTTCACTCACTGGCTCATATGACATCTTGTAAGGTCACTGTTGAACAGGCAGATGGCTTTTTCTATTTCTGGTTAGTAACTGAAGAAGGTAGTGGTATGAATCCTTAATGATTCTGTAGTCACTCGTCATAATGAAGTGAAGACAGGAACTTATCCACATCCAAGTCATGAGGAAAACAGTCTACCAGCTTCTTTTTTTCCTAAAAACACAAAAAACTATGAAAATCAAGGGTTATACCAATTAGTTTGCGGCCTATGACAACAAATTCTGATAAGAGTAGTTTTTAGAGTGGAGACATTTATCCTGGAGTATTCCAGTGCTGTATGTCCAACACAAGTGGTTTCCAGTGAGTCTGGGTGAGCTGCCCCCTGTGGGTTGTAACTGCTATCTCAACCTTACTGAAGCATATTTGGGCTTTGTGGATCAACTGATACCCGATATCCACCGATACTAATGCAAAAAACTAAAGGCATGGTGTTATCAAAAAATATTAGATTGGCACCGATATCCGATCCGGTATCGGTGCATCCCTAATTCAAAATATATTACACTATATTTGAATAACGTAATAAAAGCAGCCAAAAGGTGCAACTTTACTGCATACACAAAAATGGCAATGGAACAAAATAAGTCTTAAAGTAAAGATATGTATTTGGTTGTGTTGAAATGCCAAATTAGAAATCTGCTAAAATAAAAATAAAAAACAAACAAGGTCCAAGATGATGGTGAGAGAACAGCAATGCTGAAAAGATGAGATACATATTATTTTTGGTAGTGAGATGGATATACTGTAATTAGAAATAGTGCGTTATTGTGAATAGATCATTTATGTTCAGTACAAGTTCATATGATTTTGGCACCCAGGAAAACTATGCAATTAAAAATATATGTTTTAGCCTTTGTACTGTTCTAATTCCTGCATTTTAAGGCCTTCAAAGCTTATACACGTCAACTATTGTGACAAAATTATTATAGCCAAGATAACTGTTACAAAAAAATCTATATGGTCTCATAAGAAATTCATATATCAGAGAGGTGGCTCATGTCAGATGTTTTGGAGACGTCATATTGAGATGGTATGGAAATGTGCAGAGGAACATTAGTGAATGTAATGGTAGAAGTATGCCACTCACTTTTTTCTTGCTAGGTGTTCGTTTCGACTCTTTCTTCGCTGGGGGGCTGGAAGCTGGAGAGGGCTGTTTGCGTTTCTTTGTCGACTTTGAGCTTGTTGGCGACTGTTCCCCTGCCCCTTCTTGACGCAAACTATTCTTTAGCGGGGTCCCCGTTCTGGCCATCGCAGCCCGGGACAGTATCATGAGCGTGTGTGCCGCCATGTTGATGCTGCTTTCACTTCCTGCTTCACTCGCAGGGCTACACGAGGGCACGTCTGAAGCGCTGGGTGGCATTAAGTGTCTGGGAGTGCTCTCACCATCTTTACTCCTCCTCTGTTGAGAAGGTGTCTTGGGACAATCACTGCTGCCCTCCTCTTGGCTATTATGATGTGCACATTTTGGTGTAGAGGGGGATCTGAGTGCCTGGATGTCCTGAAGCATTTCCGCTGCCTGTTTGGCGAGAGAGCTTGTTTTGGAGGGTGTTTTGGAAGTCTTGGGCTGAGTGGTAGACTGGATAGTGGCTGAAGTTGATGAAGTTGCTAGTTCTTGAACGCTGCCCTTCAACTCATTCTCCTTGTTCGCGGTTACACGTGTGGTTTCCTGAGTTCGTTTATCAGTGCGGCCTTCTCTAGTTTTGGCTTTATCTGTAGCTTCTTTTTCCTTTTTACTTCCAGACTTTTGAGATGACTCAAGTGACACTGATCTTGAAAGATGAGAATCGCTAGCCTTTATTTTATTGCTATCATCTATGTCATGATTATGTTTTTTATCAGTAGATTTTGATCTCTGTCTCGTTTCCAATGGCTTTGAATTGTCACTGTTACTACTGCTTGCACTACCAGAGTCATTGTAAATGCTATGTTCTTGTTTGCGAGAGGCCTTTTTTGCAGTGTCTTTCTGGGTTGGTTGTGAAGTAGTGGATTTGTCTGGCTCTGAACATCTGACAGTCTCTATCCTCCTCTTGGGCTTGTTACCACCGAGGATGGTAGGCTTTGTCCGAGGTGGTGGCTGATGTGTTGTTGAAGTTGTTGATGCAGCAGCAGATGTGGTGGTTTTACTGGTTTGGGATTCTCCAGATGAATCAAAACAAAGAATTCTTCTATGACCAGAGCTGGGACTCGCAGAAGTATTTGGTATGACTGGGTTTGGTGTTGCAGATGGAATCACCTTGTCAATAAGATTTTGCTCTGGGCCTGGAAAGAAGAAAAAAGTTTGTAAAGCGACACATTTCTTTGGTTATTTCAGCTAGTACATAAGAGCACTGCATGTAACTGAAGTTTAAACAGTGGAAAAAAAACATAACATACCTGTAGATGGTTTGACAACTCCAGAGGTTTGAGGCTTAGTTGTTTCTGGATGTTGTACAACTGATGGATTTGGTATAGCAACAATCTACAGCATAAAAACAAAGAGTCATGTTGTGACTTGAATATGGAATTGTAATGCTACAAAGGTGCAACAATTATAACATGTTTTAACTCTTTTGTGTATTATTAGTTTATAGTAAATTATTATGTTTATATGAACACCTTAATTACCTGGTTAGGTACCATTTGCATGTTGCCCAACGTATTCTGACCCACGACAGAATATGGGAGCACCATGGGTTTCATAGGTGATGGCAAAATTAGAGCTGATCCTGGAAAATGAAAAATAACAAAGCATGTTTAGATACATTTTGAGGCAAGACTTTTTTAGCAGTTTTGGCTAGATTTGGCTATAAACACTCACCAGCAGGAAAGGCTTGAGCTTGTGAGGTTACACCAAACTGACTGGGGGCAATGGGCTGTCCTTTTGACACAGTAGAAGCAGGTAGTATTGTCTGCCTGGCCTGAGCGTCTGTTGTGGGGGGCTCTGTCACTAGGAAATAGCTTGCTGGAGATGGCGCTGAGCTGTCGAAGGGTAGCTGAATGATGTAACTTGGCTGAGTCTGGGAGGTTCCCGTTAATGGAGATGCAATGACTGACTCTGAACGCTGTAAACAACTGACTGCCTGTGCGGCCTCGTCCTGGTTGCTCTTAGGCGTACCAGGGATGAGAGGTGACTTGGCTGGGGAGGAAAGATAGATGGTGGGGATTTTGTCAGCGGAAATGCTAGAAATGGCCTGATTCATAGCTTTGTCTGTGGAAGACTGCTCCTCTTGGTTGTCGCTGATAATAATTTTCAGTGACACAATATTCCCATCAGCTACTGTGTTTGAGGAATCTGACTCCACTGTAGACGCTGTAACAGAAGATTGCAGTATTGGTGAAGCAGATGGAGTTGCTGCAGAGTAGGTAACAGATACTGGTGAAGCTGATGTTGGTGTTGCACTGTTTGGTGGTGGCATGACAGAAAGGATTGTGGAGGAAGCAGTTGTTTTAGATGATATCAGAGCAGGAACATGTCTTTGAGTGTCTTTTTCACTGCTTGAGCATTGCCCTGCTGTAATGCTTGCTATAGATTGTAGATTAGATAAAGGACTATCGTTTCTATTCACATTTGAAGTAGGGGTACGGACAGTTTGTAATCCTCTTGTCCCTTTATCCTGTTTATTCACATTGGCAGAATTAGCAGCTTCTGACTCCACTGGGGCAACCTGAGATGATGAAATGGTTGAATATGTTGCGGCAGATGTGGTAGCAACATTCGTGGTAGATATGTTTGTTATGGTTGACACTACAGTAGCTTGAGGCTCATCTATATCCATAGGAATTACAGTATTGACAATTTGGCTTTTATCTTTTCTCTTTGTGGATGACGTTGTTTGGCATTGCTCCTTACTGCTGTGCATTACTAACAACTTTGCAGAACAGTTCTCAAGTCTGGAGGTTCTGTTGCTCGGGCTAATAATAGTCTTTATCAAAGGTGCAGGTTTTCTGGTTTTGCGCTCCAGTCCAGCTTTTGCTTTCACAGTTACAGGATCAGTAGCCTCTTTTTGTGTAGTGCCTAAAAAGTAATGAACAAATTTTAAATAAATGTAATATATACAAGCAGACAAGGCAAACGTAATTGCTTTGTAATTTTTTTTTTTATGAATATACATTTATATTTTTCCCGTTTTTAAAATGTAGGCAGATATAGTCACTACATGACTAACTGATAGTAACTTCATACAAACCTGAATCTAAATTGTGACTGGGCTTGGCCACAGATGAAGGTCCAGGAAGTTCACTTTCCTCTGGACTACTGCTTATATCTCCATCTGCTGGTTCCCCTTCACTTGATCTAGTTTTATCTGTAAAAAAAAATAGGAAAGCTCGAGTAAATACTAAAAATAACTGTGAGATATGTAACACATTTTGAGGAAAGACAAACAAAGCTTTGGAACATACTGTAATCAAAAAGGTCAAAAAGGGCCTGAAAAGCTGGGTCTGACTCGGTCTGCTCCAAAATGTCATGAATGGCATCATCACTCATATGGATTTCTCCCTGTGACAAATAGTAGAAGAAATACGATACATGTTTTAAAACATCCTAGGAAAAAAATATTAATAATTACATGGTTCTGTTTATGTGTACCTGTAATCCCAAAATTTCATCTATCGAGTGATCTGGCTCCACCACATTTGTAGAAGCTTTGGTTGCTGTTGGTTGAGGTGTAGGCTCACTGATATAAGAAAAAAGGAGATACATCTGAACTGCAAATTTTTTATTCTTATATTCTGTAGAGAATTTTTAATTGATAATAGTAGATAATAAAACATTTATTTCTGAAAAAAGGAAATCAAGTGGCTTACCTAGAAAGGATTTTGTTGATATTTTCAGCAAGTTTTTCCTGCAACGATCTGTCTCCCAATATTTTGTCACGTGCGTTTTGAATGACAAGTTGCTGTAAAAATGAACATGCATGGAAATATCAAGTACAAAACAGCAACAATAATTGTGTGCACACATATAAGGGATTACGGTTAGACAAATACATAGCATAATCAGCTCTCATCACTTACAGGAAAATTTTCATCAACAATCTCTTCAGACTCCTCTCCAGGTTCTGGAGTGAGGTTGCTGGTAGCTGCAGGTCTAGAAGCACTACTGGAACTAGGCAAAGCACCACTTCGCTTCCTAATTAAAAAAAAGGAAAGCATAATTTATATCACTTTACTTACGGGTAACTACTGCCTTTTATTGTTTTAGGTTTTATATTTTCAGCCTGTGAAGCAGTAATAAGCAAATTAATTATACCACTTTCGCCGTCCGGGAGACATCAGCCCTGGATTTAATCGATGTTCCACAGCATTTACAGGTGATTCTCCTGGAAGTACATTTAAAATACTGTCGTTTATGATAAATTTCTTTCAAATAATGAAATATAAAAAGATACTGACTGGGTGTGTTTAGAAGAGGCACGTTGCTTGGAGTTAGTCTGATGTGGCTGCTGTAGCTTACAGGCGTCGAATGGGTAAGCACGCTGTGAGAAGTTTGTGCAGGGCTGATAATTGAGACTGTTTCAGAAACAGTAGAGCATACAACACCAGCGGCGGGTGCTGTCAAAGCCCTCTGCCTCGCCATGTTTGCCAGTCCAACACGTGTACGCACTAAAAAAGTAAGACAACAAACCAGTGAAGTTTACAAGAATGGGGAAAATGCAAGCTCTAATATTATGTCCTCTGCAAATAAACATAGAGATTTACTTCTTTGACAAGATGATATTGCTGGAGAATTTTGTAAAGACCTTAAATACACAGGGCACAAAAGGGAAAAAGTTAATATACATACCAGAGGTGCACAATAAAGAATTCAAATGAAACACAATGTGTAATTTTACGAACTTTATTTGATTGAGTGTAAAATCCAACTTTTTCCACAAGGATGTCATCATGGCAGGCACTTGATGATTGGACTCTTTGAGGAAAAATGGAAATTACACAGTATCAGAAATGAATGTTTTTAAGAATGCAGAACATGCAGATAGACAAAGCTGGTGCAAATTGTCCTACCTTTTGTTTTGACAGCCACATACTCATTTAATATAGTCGTTAATCCCTTTCCGAAAATAGACTAAAGATGAACAAATAAGCAAAGGTATGACAGATATTGGACTTTTGAAACAAGGGTTATAGTTGAGGTTGTAATGGCACTTACAAATACACAAGCAGGAATAGTCCCATCTTCTGTGCTGTGCTCTGCATACTCCCTTAGGTTGGGACTCTCATGAATAAAAGCTCTACTTGTAGCGGACAGACCCTCCTCTTGAAGATACCCTAGTAAAGATGTAAACCACAGTCAACCAAATAAATATCGCGGTTCAATGATTCACCATAAATGTTTTTAAACGTTAAACTACAGTTTATTATGACAGTTGGCTAACGTTGTAGCTACAGCTTTGCTCATAGCCTACTTACCCAAAACAAGCCGTGCAACGTCAGACGGTAGCAACATTTCTGCTTGTTCTGTTATAAAAAGTACAATATACTATAAAATACACTACATGTTCTACTTAGGTATATTATACATGCGTTGTATTATTTCCAAAGCGAGATGGTCGGCTGTATTGTTGTGAATCCGACGTCTGGAGGGCACTGCTGCTTACTCAAAAGGCGGGGAACTAGAGCACATACGACCCGGAAGTTGACTAAACATATTCGCCAAGAATCATGGGTATTGTAGTGCTGCATGAAACATTCAACTTTACTCTTCTTTACTGTCGTTCAAAAAACATATTTTGACGCTTTAAGTTAAATTGTATTTTTAAATTGCCTCTCTAGTCGATGACTATGTAGTTAATGGATAAATGTTTAAGCGTTCTGAATGCCAAAATGCTATGTTGTGGACACTTTCATTGTAGCCACGACCAGGAAGTGATTCTACTAGCGTTATCCACGGCGCGGGAGGTTTGTTTTTGTGGCAGTGCTAGCCAAAAAGTAGAAAAAAGCTGTGTTTCACTCGTATTTATATATTTATTTGTCCCTTCCTTTTGTGTCAGCCACCTTAGAGTGAAATGCTTTAGCTCGGCGTTGGTGTCATGGTAAGTCATTATAACAAAATAGCAGAACTTAATTCAAGTAAGGTGTGAAACTGTGTTTAGTTTACATGTCTACTTGGTGGAGTCAAAAAAGTCTTCCTGACACTTTCTAAAGCTTTGGCATTTTCATTTTGTTTGTATAGGTCAACTAAATGACCAGATTTAGAAGCCTTACAAATGAGCTGTAATGGATTTGGCCCCTAAAAGGATATATGACACATTTATAGATGAAGTCTGGGAAGGTAAGGAGGAACATAAAAGCTTATAAGATAGTCTAACTAATATGAATAATAGTTTAATACAGCCTTTTGTTCCTCTTAGCTGGATTATTTACATGTAGAGTATATATTTTATTGTAGATTTGGGACCATTGGATCCAAATTGGTTTGATACTCTCACTGCTGAAGCATTTGCTCAAAATGTGTCAGACCAAGATGAGTTGTCTGCAAACCAAGAGGGTCATTTTAAAACACCCATGGACAAAAGAGCTGTGGACAGTCAAATGTTTTCAACCCCCAAGATTTTTAGACACAATCGGACCCTCTCGCCCGAAGCTGACAATGAGTCACAGGGTAATTTGTTTTGTATAACTTTATTGCATTATTAGTTGCTGTCTAAGAATTTGTAAGAGCTGTTATTTTTTCTCTTTGTAGAAACACAGCAATGGACAACTACCAGTCCTTGTTTATTTCAGATGACAAAAGAGAGGTGAATTTTGTGTGCAAACTACTGCAACTGTAATGTCTTTGCTCTTCGTTGTCATTTCTGTCTTTGACATTTATCTTATCCTTCTAGAATTCCAAATTTGAAGTCATATGCAGTTCTCCATAGCCCTGACAGTTTAGGTAAGATGCTATTCAAGTGTTTTACATAAATAGTGTTGGTAGCTAGCCTCACTCATTGCCAATTTATGTATGTAATATTTATACCACAAAAGTAAAATGAGTTAATCTTGCATAAATACTGCACTGAAAAAACACTGGTATACAGTTTTGTGACCAGTGTATATGTAAATTATTATTTTTTATTGTCATAGATGTAGACTTGCTCCAAACTCCAAACAAATCTCCGGTACGTGCTTTTACCATTACTTTTGACTGTTTATGAATACATACCATTTACAATGTTTATATGTTTTGATTGTTTAGGTCAGCTTTGCCAAACGTATATCTGAAAGTCTTGGTGCACAAGTTGGTGAAATCTCCTGGACTAGTTCTTTGAATACTCCTCCACCTTTGCCATCAACTATAATTTTAAGTATGTATTAATTTCTTATTTGAATCATTTTTCCTTGTTTGAACTGTTAACAATGTGTTTCTTATTTTGTAGCAAAAAAAGACAGTTCCAGTACAGCAACCCTTTCTGTGGACAGAAGTGTTGTAAGTTTTTATTTTTTTACATATTGCAAAAAATGTACAAGCTTTACCTCTACTTCATCATCATTAATACAGGCAATGTGGTCTATACCGCAACCATGGGCCCCTGACACCCATATTTGTTGGTAAAAATGTTATTTTTCCTTTCAGTTTGCCAGGAAGCTGTTTTCCCCTTATCCAAGTGCATCTGGACTTGAGACATTGATTCCAAAAAAGAATGCAGCCAGAAACCAAGAGGGTTTGTTTGTCGTTAATAATGTGTTTACAAAAGAATTTGACAGAATGATACAACACTGTACATTTTACAGATAAATCATTGTTTATAGTTAATATTTGGACAATGACGCAATTTTAAAAAAATGACACTGTATGCTACCACAATTCTTTTAAAATGTCAAAACTAGGTTAGATCTCCTAATATATATTTTTTACACATTTTGATAGGAAAGTGTACTGTTCATCAACTGCTTTTTTTTCAAATGAACCAAAACATGCCATGAGAGTCAATGAGAGCAATCCAGAAGGTTTTTCAAAGTAGGGAGAATTTTTTTTTATTATTATTTATAATGGCATCAGAATGGGGTCTGTTTTGGATACATGTGAAGTATCTTAAAAAAAAAAAAAATGAACATCTATAGTTTATTGTGGTAGAATACAGTTCTATGTATAGTCAGTTCTCTGAAAACTACTGCTATCTACTTCTACTAATACTACGGTACTATTATCCTAATATTTAATAAAGCTGTTTGTGTGCAACTCCCATGTTAAGATAAATTAATAGTCTGGTAATACATATCAACTAATCACTATGTTGTTATCAACAGATGCAGCAGAGTCAGACACTGGAGAGAATTCTGAGTTGAATGGGTCCTCCCACGCCTCGCTGAATGGAAACTGGAGACAAACTGTACCAGACGCTATAGAGGACATGGAAGTGCGCAGTACAGTCGCCAGTGTCCTCCATGGAGCTGAAAACGCACTGTCTATATTCTTCACAAACAGCAGCTCAATATCAAGAAAAGTGAAGAACGAGAGAACAAAGAGAAAGCAGATTATTCCAGCACAAGAAAATGGTCCTGATGCTATAGAAACCTCACCAAAAAATAATGCAGTACCGAGGGATGACCAGGCCCCTGTCCCACCATCTGAAAACACAGGATTAACCCAATGGTCTCCTTTAAGTATGTCTGAAATTCAAGATACAGAGTCCAGAGTGACCAAGAAAAGGGCAAATTTTGTTTACACAGTTGAGGACTCTAGATCACAAGAGAATTATATGAACTGTCAAAAGGCTTGTCGAGTTTCACAAGAACATCAGGTGCAGACTGTGGAAAATGTCACAGGAGAAAAAGCACTTGACATTTCCCAGTTCTCCACATCACTCACACAAGACTTGAGCCAAATGTCAGGGTCTGTTACACACAGCGCAGTGACAGAAGAGCCCGGCTGTAATGGCTTCAATCCATCCGCCTGCCTTTCAGCTTTGAAGAGAGCTAAACAGAGGGCAAAGCAAGGGAGCATTCACCAACATTGTGAAGTTATAGCAGAACCTGTAATGGCTTTGAAATCAAACGGCATTAGTGACAGTGGTTTTCAGTCTGTTCCTGAGCACATATCTGTACCTACCACTAATCAGCAAGACTCAGCTGCGGATGTCCAAGTTATTAATTTAGAACAAGAAATGAATGCAACAAAATGCCCAAATGAGCTAGTGCATGAGCCGACTCTAGACAAACTTAGATTTAAGACGACTAATATAAGCATGCAAATATCCTCTGCAACTCTTAACAAAACCAAGGATGTGGCAGAAAATGGCAGACATCTGTCTAATGACAAGTTTAAAACTAAGTCAGACACTGGTAAGGCACACAATCCAGAAAATGGTATTTGCCTGCTAACAACTTCACAAAAGGCTGACGTGAAGGAACTGTGCACGCTTCTTGAAGAATCGGCTACCCAGTTTGAGTTTACGCAGTTTCGAGTGAGCAACATGAATCAAGCATGTCACAGTAAAGGCAGCCCTTCTCCAAAATCTGAAATTGACCCGGATTTTCTAAATGGAATTGATTTCAATGAGAGTTTTAGCTCAGTCACAGAAAGTCAAACACATGTTTTGTTGTCCCATAGTGATAAAAAGCCAATTGAGCTTACCAACTGTACGAAAAACGAAACGACAGTTAAGAAGAATGAAAATGGACAATGCAACAAATTAAACAAAGATGAAGATGAAAGTTGGTATGATGAAGGATTAAGAACTGCACAAGGAAATATTGGAAGAGTTTCAAAACATAAAGCTAAATCTATCTGTGCAGATGTAAACTCAAATGCAACAACCACAGCTTATAGTAATTTTGGGCAAAACATTCTATTTAAAAATGACTTA
>JAVQKG010213487.1:0-11580 GCA_036025885.1 Hypseleotris bucephala
GTTCCTTGTTTGGCTACGTCATAGCTGTTGTTGTGTTGCGTTCAGCCAATCAGTTCTCCGTAGCTCTCTCCTGAGCGGCCATGTTTCCCTGACAGTTCTCTATGGAGAAGTTCCAGATCGATGTGCAGCACTCCAAAGCAGAGGGCTACACATCAATCTGGCTTTTGCCAGGTTAGCATCTATAACCACAGGACACTGAGAAAATCAAAATAGGTAAATAAAAATGGGTTGAAGGATTCTTGCAATCGTTAAAAAAGCTAACAATGCTCTTGAGCTAGCTTGTTGACAGACCAACAAAAAGCAACTTTTCAAAAACATTCAACGTCCATAGCTGAGATAATGATAAAAATATTTTACTGACTAAAAAATGCATTCACAACCAGGTTGTTTATATACAATTCCTAAGCCACCATATTGACCCAAAACATTAAGTTCAGCTTCAGGTTGTAACGCACATTCGAACTGGCAGCGAGGGGATTATTTTATGACAGATCAGTGCAATAATGCATCTTTACAAACATAGCTTAAGGCAGCAAACAAATGCCTATAGCTGTCGAGAGCAAGAGCACTGATACAAGCTATCTTCACCTCGCACATGGCCTTACAAATGAGTTATATATGCGTACTCTGTGAGTGTGTATGAGCGAACTTATTCCTCTCTGCATTTAGTTTGACAAGTAAAAAGTAAAAAAAGGTCAAATGATTTCTGCTTAGGGAGTCTGCCCTTCAGGTCTAGATGCTGCTTGGGAAGTTCTGGCATAACTTTAATATACATAGTTGGAAAGTAGTTTAATAAAGCTAACATTTCTGGGATGTTTTGGGGCAAAGTATATAGCCAGGATGAGTCCAAGAATTGTATCATTTTACTTTTAATCAGAATGGACTGTTGTACAACTAAGATTATGTCCTAATTTGCACAATAGTGAAACTCATTTGGTTGGTCAGTTATTGGTAAGACAAGTACATTTTTGGGGTATAATGAATAAAAAGTACAGTAAATATTAGTTAAATAATAGATTTAAAAAAAAAATGAGACCCAAATTGAGAACCAGAAGAGGTCAGTAAAATAATGTTATGTCTTTACCATTGCAAATTAGGGCTTTGTGGCTCAATTGACAGTGCAACACACACACTATCTTCTATTGCGAGATATGGCCAATGCCTTTGAGGAGGCCTGTCGCTGTTTATAGTATAATTTCATTACATTACAATTATGGTACTTTAGACTCTTATAACTAATACTTGCCTTGCATGTTAATGAAGATTCACTGCGTCTCCTCCTGTTTTGATTTCAGTGTCGCACATCTTTCACATTCACCCACTGTCTGCTCAATGTGTTTCAGAGCTGAGTGTGATCAAGCCGACAGTGTACAGATGTGGTAATCCATTTGTTTAAATACATCTGACATGTTCATTAAGCTGCTAAGCCACACACACCCTCACATTTCTTGCCTTTTCTCTCCCGATCCCCTCCCTCCAAAAGCGGCTTTTTCTTACCGCATTGAGACGATAATTACCATGCAGTCAAATGAGAGGATGGCAGCGCTCGTCTGTGGCCGCCTGCCAGCCAAGCTACTTACAGCAACCCAGACGCTACAGGCCAGCATAAGTCGGGCTTGCAGAGCTAATAAAGATCATCTCTCTAGCTCAGGATTTCTCGAGTTAACGTGATATAGCATGTCAACGGAGGGAACGCTCGTAAGAGGATTAGGAGTTGGTCACTAGAACACAAAAATCCTTAAAAGGAAAAAGGGATTGTTTCAAAATAATGAAGAGAATAAAATGGTTTTCCAAAGCTAGTTTTTAAAGACTGGAGCATTTTTCTTTCAAGTATGTTTTATGGAACGTTGAGCTTTACAATATAGTGCAAAATTGCTGTTATCCCAATATCAGAAAAAAAAACAATATGATATTGCAAAAATACTAAAAGCTTTCCTATAATAATTGTTTAGTTTGTAAATCCAGGGATTAGGTTTGTTTAAACATGGTTGAGTTGTGGTTAAAGTTGTTTTTATCCCAGATTTAGTGTTAAGTGTTACTATGTGTTTTGACTAGTAAATTGTAGACTTCCATGTCCCAACAGCCAGCTCTCCAGGTGGGTGGAGAAGTCCTGCCTCAAGTGGAGGAGTTCAAGTATCTCGGGGTCTTGTTCACGAGTGAGGGAAGGTGGAGCGGGAGATTGACAGGCGGATCGGTGCAGCCTCTGCAGTGATGCGGTCGTTGTATCGGACCATCGTGGTAAAGAAGGAGCTGAGCCGAGAGGCGAAGCTCTCGATTTACCGGTCAATCTACGTTCCTACCCTCACCTATGGTCATGAGCTTTGGGTAACGACCGAAAGAATAAGATCGCGGATACAAGCGGCCGAAATGAGCTTCCTCCGCAGGGTGGCTGGGCGCTGCCTTAGAGATAGGGTGAGAAGCTCAGTCACTCGGGGGGAGCTCAGAGTAGAGCCGCTGCTCCTCCGCATTGAGAGGAGTCAGCTGAGGTGGCTCGGGCATCTGCTTAGGATGCCCCCCGGACGCCTCGCCATGCATGTCCCTTTGGGAGGAGACCCCGGGGAACGCTGGAGGGTTTATGTCTCGGCTGGCCTGGGAACGCCTTGGGATTCCCCCGGAAGAGCTGGCTGAAGTGTCTGGTTTTATGTAGGCTACTCTTTAGTCTTAACTCAGATACAAGATGCAAAATGGCGCCATCTGCTGGACAGCATGTTATACAAAACAAGTATTTTGAAGTGTATTTATATTTCTTTTTTTTTTTAATGCAAAAATATTTGGATAATTAATTAAATATAGTTTCATAGTTCAGTTAACTTGATATGAAAATGGGGGCTTATGTTCCCTTCTAGCAGGTTTAAATTCAAATAATATTAGTATCTCTCAGTTCTACAGTAATATTCCATGTTAACAGTGTAATTTATTTATTTTTTGTAAAGAAAAGGACAAACCCAAAAGCCCAAGTTAAAAAAACAAAAGACCTTTATTGAGGACATTCTTGAATGTCTGCAGCTGCATCTGCTATTAGTGTGGTATTCAAAGAACAATACAAATACATCAAGACGGCACATAAAAAAATATGTCTCTAAATAAATCAATAATACACTAGCTACTCAAAAATTATATTTTTGAGGTTTTACAACTAGAGACTAATCACTTCCATACTGACTTTTAGATACTGAATATTACATATTATGGGACTGGGAACTACCACTAAAATCTCAAAGTAAAGATATGTAGTGTAAACTTTACAAAATACTGAGCATTACACTGTACATCATAAAAACATTAAATATACACATGACATTGTTCCATTGGACTGTATGAGATGATGAGTGGAGTATATCAGGGTTATATGGCATAAAGAAAACATTAGGTCCATCTACTCATCATCATCTTCATCATCTTCTTCATCATCCTCATCCTCTCCCTCCTCTTCCTCCTCTGCTCCAGCTGATGACCCAGAGTCCACCGTACCCTTGGTGCGGTAAGACACAACGTCCTGTTGATGATAAAACACAAAACATTTGATGATACTGAATTCATTATTTCAAGTTGTTTGATGTTAAGCATCGTGTCCAGGAGATTTTTGTCCTCTAGAACTATTCTCTTAACAGTGCCTAGGATCAACACGCAGTGTATTCAAAACACTTTACAGCTAACTTATTATTGCTCTGATGGTGAATATGGGCATTTTCAGTGCTGTTGCTTTTTTCTTATAAGCACTTCCCATTTTCTCAAGCTCCTCAAGTTCTTGGCAGACATTTTTAGTTTCCCTTTATTTAACCAGGAAAGTCCCACTAAGATTCAGAATCTTTTTTTCAAGGAAGCCCTATTGTACGTGTACAATACAAAACTGTTCTTTAGTTTTACTCATTGAGGCGAAGAGCAAGAGAGACTGATCCATGTGCAACCTAATTATTACCCGTGGGCATCAGAAAGTTATGGTTCTTGATCCTAGTCAGATCCTAGTGTGGACTGTAGTACATAAGCATTGTAATATGTCTTGCTGTCGTGCTGTTAACTTACAAACAAAAGTCCAGTTTTAGTTTTGAATTACCTTATCATACTTCTCCTTCAGTTTGGCGGCCTTCTTCTCATAAGGTTGCTTCTCTTCTGCGGCGTAGTTGTTCCACATCTCTCCTAACTTCTTGGCAGTGTCCCCAATAGTGAAACCAGGGTTCTCCTCTTTAATCTTGTTGCGGAAATCAGCGCAAAACAAGAAAAATGCAGACCTAAATGCAGGGAAAAGCGTAAGACTCTGGGTACCGATAGTGGAGGATAGACCTAATAAAGTGGTGTACATACGGAGGTCTCTTGGGGGCATTAGGGTCCTTAAAGCGCTTCTTCTTCTGGCCCTTTGGGGGAATATAGCTCTGCATTTCCCTCTCATAACGCACCTTGTCCTGTTTGGCCATATCTTCAAATTTTCCCTTTTCTTTTGGTGACATTGTCTAGAAAGAAATGGATATAGACCGAGTAGTTACATAATGTCAATAATTCTATGAAAAATAGATTTACATAATGATATACCTTCCATCGCTCTGAACATTTCTTGGAGAATTCTGCAAAGTTGACAGAAGCCTCAGGATGCTTCCTTTTGTGCTCCTCGCGGCATGTTTGCACAAAATAGGCATAAGAGGACATTTTGCCCCTCGGCTTCTTTGGGTCCTTCACCATTTTTGCTTTAGTAAAAGGAGGAAAGATATACACAATTAAAGTCAAGCCTAGCAGTTAAGGTTAACATTGATATCAAATATCATCCATCAGCTCTAGTGAACATCTCCTTCCATCTATTGTTTAAAGTGGGTGGAGGGAGGGGGGTGTCTAAATGAATGATGTGTTTTATGTTGAGGCCAAATATGAAGCCTTCTTGGTTTGTGAAAAACATGTTTTGTAGTACTGAGCCCATATTCACTCCTAAACCTGACCAGCAGTGAACGGGACTACCATAGGGTACTACAGAGTAATGCTGTGTGAATGGATGGAGGACAGCAGCTGCTCGTTAGCTGTTAGCCCATCTGACTCGGCTTTGTCATTTTTGGCATTAGCATTTAAATAAGCTAGGTAGCTTAGCGAGGGCCAGCCACAGTGCTCATTTTGTGAAATGATAATTAAAATGGCTGAATATTGCTAACAATGGTTAGCATGTCGTCAATACACTAACTGCTATGTAATCCATTTACAGACATATCATTTGACATAAAATGTGTCAGTCAGAATGAAATCTTTCATAATTAAAGATAGTTTGAACAGCTGCGTGTGTTCAGCTGGAGGATGCTCCGCCTGCCGCCTCCTCAGTGTTAGCTCAGCACCAGTCTGTTCACTCCGTGTTAGCACTAGCCACGTTAGCCCAGCGCTCTCTCCATTGTCCCACAGTCGTTTGAATGGGACCGTCGCTGCTAATGCACTGTGGATGGAGCTGTCACTATAGGCTGCTCTGAACGTAATGTCCTCTGCTTGGAGGCGCCACACTCGTCTGGTATTTTACGAGTTACTACATTTACACCAGCAGTTATTTTTTTTATGTTTGACTAGCTGGCCACGCTAGCAGGCTTTGTGCAAAATCAGGAGCATGACAATGTTTAGCATCCCATACAAACTACTTACTATGAACATGCGCAAGGCTGTGAATATACCGGAGAACATACTCCAGCCTGGGTTTCATTCATAAAAGCGCAGCATACGTCAGTGGGTGAGTGCTTTCCTGCAGAGTACTTACCCATACGGTGATGTACCAGGCCAGATGTACGCAGGTCTCTAACAATGGGACGAACAGCACCGGGAGGGAGTGCGCGCTCTTGTGCCTGGGACGCTTACTCTGTGTGGATCTGTGGTGTGGATGGAGTGCTGCGGGATCCAGCAGGAGGACATTGGCTGCTGCCGTCTCCGCTGTGCCTCGATTGGACATGAGCTGTCTCAAATAGGCGCTGATGCGGTTGGCTGTCTGCGCACAGGGTAAACAAGGCGCTAAACTTGAATGACAGGCAACTACATATGATATTTATTATTACAATGGAATTGAATGTATTTGTTTGTTATGATAAACCTGTCAAAAGATAGCCAGGCCTATTTCACATTTATTGGCTTTTTTAAAAATTAGAAATCCGAATAAGCACAATAAAAAATGTCACTACTACATGTAAAATATACATTTAAGAGTAGGCTATAACATTCACTTTGAATTGAACAGGCTTACATAATTTATTTTGTTGCAATGTAGCTACTAATTATATTTTGCATAAGTTAGGCCTGATAACTTCATCAAGAGTTGTTTGTGAAAATTTAATGATACCCCCACAGAGCCAGTGTTCTTTTGTTTAGGTTTCCACAAACACAGAGCCTGCCTGGTTACAGCACACAGACACCAGGCCACTGAGCATTATAACACTATTTACTTTACTTATATTTTCTGTTTTCAGAAAATTCACTTTCCTGCTCAACACCGTAATCCTCAATGACCTCAAAAGGTAAAATCATGTCATCTCAATTTTATGTCGTGAATTTTATGTTTGACATTTTATGGGTAGCCTGTCATGTAGCCTACATAGCTCGATTAGGAGTCAAGATAATGCAAGGGTAATGTTTTAGTCACATAAGTTTAATAATAAATAGATATTTGTCTTGTTTGTTGTTATATTTATTTGAGTGTATCCTGCATGCTGCACATGGGTTAGTTTTGATGTAACACACTATTTTAAAAAACAGCATTGCAACATCCCCTCTTATAAAAACACAGCAATAAACCAACCATGTCTTATAACAATTAACATGAAGTCCTACACAAAGTGGAAATAACATTGTTTTGTTATTGTTTTCTGGCCTGGTGTTCCTACATTAAAATGAGTTTGGTTTCTATATTAATTTCTTGTTTTGATGAGGAGTTATTTTTCCACAGAAAAGCAGTGGTGGGACCCGTATGAAACATCTCAGAGAAGAGATTTTATCTACAGACCTGGTTCAGCCCCACATGTTAGTTTGTGAGTGTTTTTACCTGTCTGCCAGTCTATATCAACAGTATATTTTTACTTTGTATTTGAGCAAAAATAATTGCACAATGAATAGTAATAGTCAGTAGTTCCTGTCAATCTAATGTCCTATCAAATAAAGCCAAAAGAGGCAAAAATATCTTAAAAAAAAAATTAGGTACTGCAAGTTTACCGGTTTGAATATGTCTAATAGGTGAATGTCTTTTTAGTGTTCCAGCCCCAGCATTGTTCTCCGTCTCTGGGTCTTTTGGTTCCACTCAGTACAGTGAGGACTACACCTGGAAGCCCTTCTGTAGACCTGACTATATCCGCACTGGGACAGCCTCTGGAACCAGGAGCAACAACCCCCAGCCTAGCAAGGTCCACCACACTACACCATACATTATCATTTTTCATATTGCCCACTATATTCTGGTTTAGTTAATGTTATTCCTGATTCAACATTTGCTTAATCCTAGTTTCAGTTTTAAATCTGCTTAAGTCTGCTCTTAGAATAGTCCTGGTTTAGACATAGTTCAGCCATGGATTAGCTTTGAGACTTTGTGAGTTTCTTTATACTTTGTTTTCCAAGATAGGTCCAAACTTTTTTAAACTAAAGGCCATATGGTCAAAAAATATTAGAAGGTGACCCATTTTGCTTCACCAAAACTCCCTTTTGGTTGTAGGTGTTTTCTGACCACAAATGTGTTAGCAGGCGATTTCACTTCTTCTTTAATATTATAACCAAAACAGAACACACAATGAATGCCCTGGTTTAAAATATTGTCTGGACAGTGGTCTTTAGCTTTAACATAAAAATAATTACAATTTTATACCTATATGGCGCCTACAGCTAAAGTAGGGCTGGGCGATATTGCAATAAAAATTGAACCGTGATATGAAATTATGAAAATTAAGCTATTCTGGGAAGATAATTAAATAGTGATTTAAGCCCAGCTCTTCACCTTCATTTTTATTGGTACACTACCAGTTTTCATAATAAAAAATAGGAAAATAAATAATATTCTGATCATAATTGGATTTGATGTACAATGAATTTGTAGTAAAATGGTTTTATGCAGCAGTAGTCCTCTGTGTGTAAGACAAAAAAATTCAGAATCAACCAAAATCATGAACAAATATAGTCTCAATAAAAATCGTCATATATTTTTACCAAATCACCCACCCCTATGCTAAAGTGCTAATCTGTGTGCCTCTGTTGAGTAAACCCAGTATTGTGTGTAGTATTTCCTGATGTGGAGACTGCCTGGAGAAGCTGCAGATTCATGTGAGGAGAGTCCATCAGAGAGAGATTTGAGAGAGGCTGTCAGAGCTCAATACCTGTCTACATACATACAGGACTACAGCGGGTGGACTCCAGGTAAATACACTCATACACTATAGTCTGACATGAAGAAGTGAAGGAGACTTTGTTAGTTAGTTTAATAAATCACTTATATTCACTTACTTTATTAGGGAGACCATTCATTTAATAAGGGGACTTCAATGGTGTTGCAATGCACCTGCTTCACATTTTCTTTATAGAGTGGGGATGGAAAGTTTGGGCACCCCAGGTAAAAATGTGTATTAATGTGCATAAAGAAGCCAAGGAACGATGGAAAAAATCTCCAAAAGGCATCACATTACAGATGAGACATTCTTATATGTCAAAAAAAAGTTAGATTTTATTTCCATTATTTACACTTTCAAAATAACAGAAACACAATAATGGTGTCTGCAAAAGTTTGGGCACTCTGCAGAGTTTATAGCATGCATCGTCCCCTTTGACATTTTCAGTGTCTTATGCAGCAGAACAACTGTTTTCAGACTTGTCATTTGATGCCTTTTGGAGATTTTTCCATCTTTCCTTGGTTTCTTTATGCACATTAATACACATTTTACCTACCACTGTAGATAGCTCAAACTCTAACTTCCTCTGTTGTGGTTGTCCTCCAGGCGTCAGAGGGATGAGAGTGGTTTCTCCTTCCACCTGGAGAGTGAGTGGGCTGGGGGACAGAGGGTGGACCGGGGGGGTAAGGGTCTGCTGCAAGTTTGGAAGAGACAGATCCAACAGTTAAACCGAGTCAGTGCGGACATGGCCTCCACTGTACTGGCCCAATACCCCTCTCCTCAGCTACTCTGCAAGGTACACTCACTACTGCATACATACACTGTATACAGGCTCCGTACAGGTGCTTGAAATCCTTGAAAATGCTGGAATTTTGGTGTTTTCAAGGTTTGAAAAGTGCAATTTATATCACAACAAATTATGTTTTCACTCCTAAACGACCACACCTAGAACACAGATTTTTCTTTTGCTTCAGAATGAGCCCTGTGTTAATAATAATAAAAACAGGTAAATAAATCAAGTCTCATGAAATCAATTAAGTATTATTCAAAACACTAGACTTGATGTACTTTGAATTAAAGTTTTTATGACGGTAAAATGACGAATGAAGAGCAAAAAAACACTCCTCAACCCTTTTTATTCTAATAATTTTCTTTTAACATTTGTTGCTCACATGACGTCCTTTCATGTACAGAATTAATAATCTGGTTTATTTATGTACAAAAGCATATGCCGCGTCCTGCGTGTTACAGATAACAGGATATTGTGTTTATGAGTTAAATACAGCCAACATGAAAGTGACTGATTTGGCATTACGTCTTTACATTCATTTAACACGTGAGTTTTTCTCATTTTACTTCTACTAGTGTAGATTTTTTGCTGCACAATTCACAATAAAAATGGTTGCAATTATTTAATCACAAAGACTGCAGTTTCTTTAGACAATATAATATCCTTTGCACAGACAACATACAAATACTGTATGTAAAAAAACAGCTCTGGTACGTTTAACCTCTACAAACATGTTCTGAAAGGCATGTGATTCTTGTGGAAGTTTAACCTCTACAAACATGTTCTGAAAGGCATGTGATTCTTGTGGAAGTTTAACAGTTAATATGTTAATATTTTCAAGTTATGCTTCCAGATAGGTTCAAATGTGCTGTGAACGCAATCTTGCTTTTAAAAACACAATTCTAAATCTAAAATCAATCATTCATCTTCTATCGCTTGTTCCCATTAGGGGTTGCTGGCCTCAGGCGGGGTACACTCTGGAGTCCAGAGTGTACCCCGCCTGAGGCCAGCAACCCTGGACAATGGCCAGTTAGTCGCAAGGCTGACACTACATACACATACAGATAACCATTCACCTTTAACATTCATTTAAATTTAGAATTGTCCCAACATATATACAGGTGGTGGGAGTACCCGGAGAGTACCCACAGTAACACCGGGAGGACATGCAGACTCCACCCAAAGAAATCATAGCTCACCCAAGAATCAAAACCATTACCTCCTTGCTGGGAGTCAAGGGCACTCACCGCTCAGCCATCCTAATCTCAAATCATTTTTAAAAACATCACAATTAGATTTCTTTTTCAATCATGCAGCCCTACTATAGCACCTTATGTAAAACAATACATATGCAGTCAATGTAATTCTGGATTTCCTTTAAACAGAGCTCATGGACACGAGAGCAGCCAGACCCTTCAGCTTCTCCTTCAATACAAGCGACTATCGAATCCTACACATGGACCAAGACCAGGGTCGCTTATACCTGGGGAGCCGAGAGTACCTTGTGGCCCTTGATATGCACAACGTCAACAAGGAGCCTCTCATAGTGTGTACAAATACTCACTTCTATTCCCTTAAATCCAGTCTGCTGTTTGCTACATGCCGTAAATCTCTTTAAGCTAATAATCCAGCTATTCTGTTGTAATTCAGATCCACTGGCCAGCGTCCGCTAAGAGAAAGGGAGAATGCCAGATGACAGGAAAGGGTAAACAGGTAAAATCGTGTTATATCTTGTTGCTTTTTAACATTTTAAGCTGTCAATGGTGGGACAAAAGCCATGGCTAAGTGTGTGTCTTTTGTGTACAGGGTGAATGTGCCAATTTTGTGCGTTTGATTGAGCCCTGGAACCGCACCCATCTCTACACCTGTGGGACCGGAGCATACCAACCCATTTGTACTTTCATCAACAGGGGGTGGAGAGCTGAGGTGAATGCAAGGACATCTAGGCCTGTCATAATAATTGCCATATTGACTTATAAGTTCAGTATTGAAGAGAATGAATAAAGATACACTGCCTGGCCAAAAAAAAGTCCCCATCAAAGTAAGACAGAAATATTTAGTTGGACCACCTTTAGCTTTGATTACATTCGCTGTGGCATTGTTTTAAGAACCTTCTGCAATGTCACAAGAATCATTTCCATCCAATTTTTCACCATGAAATTGTATTGATGATGGGAGAGTCTAGCCACTGTGCAAAGCCTTCTCCAACATATCCCAAAGATTCTCAATTGGTCTGGTCTCTGTGGTGGTCAAATGATATCTCATGCTCCCTAAACCACTCTTTAACAATTTGAGCCCAATGAATCCTGGCATTTTCAATCCTGGAAAATCCATTGATAGAATAACCTGGTCAGTCAGTATATTCAGGTAGTCAGCTGACCTCATTTTTGGGGCACACTATGTTGCTGAACCTAGACTTGACCAACTACAGGACACTCTTACCTATTTTAAATTCTTTAAATTCTTTTTTTTTTTTTT